>CANUEX010047557.1:0-12064 GCA_948099535.1 Jatropha multifida | reverse complement strand
ATATACCATTTTGGGTAGGATATTTCTTGTATGGTGATTTTGGCATGTATATAAATATTGTAAATGGTGAAGGTTGTATACATTAAGTTAATTACTAGTTAAGAGTTGTGATTAATTGAGTAATGGCTTTTATTATATTTTAGTGTATGAATATCAATAATAATTCCTGAAATAACCGGGTTTATAGTATTAATGATGGTATCTAAATGTAGTGGATGGATATTTAGAAGTGCTTGTTAATGATTTGAGTTGAATTGGAGTATGGGGTTTGGAGACAATTATATTGGAAGTGTGTGCATATTTTTCTTTGTGTGGCAAGTCAATTTTTAGGGGAAACTCTTGCAAAATTTTTCATTGGGATTTCCCTAAGCTTTGATATATTTTAAAAGAAAAATGTTATTAAAAAACAAATTAAATACTTGCCTCCTTATGAATAATTAACCACTTCTAATATGTAATTTAGAGCTAGTAAGTGACATAGGTCGGTGCTCCGGCACCGAATGTTGTGCTCGCCGTCTAGTTCTTCGAGATTGGGCAGCAGGTGTTACATTATCTATGAACTGTATACTAATTATGCATTCAATTTTGGTACCCTAACAAATGATTAATGATCTTGGATAACAGCAGTTGTGTGAGTATAATATGGATATACTAGTATGCCTAATAGGTCATAATATGTACATAGGACCCAATTATATGAATGGTATATATGGTGGGAGAAATATGGTAAGGATACACTAGTCACAGGCAATGTATATTGACTACTCTACTAACACATGTCTATGCGAAAGGGTATATGCTCTGGGTAGCAAGTCATCTATATAAATTATCCCATATTACCCTAGTGTAAATTGGGTATGGATATAGACTTTAATTATATTAGTTCAACTCATACTATATAGCAGGGTACTCCACTATATCATATAGTACTAGACAGGAGTAGGGTAGAGGTAAGCTAGGATCAGTGGTCCTATATTAGATGTCATTGCAATACTTGGCCAAAGATTAGTATGGCAAGATGTTAACTGCAATGTAGCCATGATACATTACATCCACATGGGGGTTGTATGGACTAGGGGTGAATAGATATATATGGTGGGAAACTAGTACTATAATGTCCATGAGGCACAAACTACTTTTGATTAGGGAAGGAACTATGGTATACGACTTGTTGATTCCATCACCCTATGTCATACCAATGGGCATCTATCTCAGTCCATTTATATGGATGCAATGAATTTGATATCACTATATATGTGTCACTCCTATACTAATGCAGCATATGATTGAGGAAAAGACTAACCACAGGTATATCATATCCTCACGTGTAGCATAATATATCAGTACCCCATGTACTCTTGCCCCCATAATGTATTTAGTGCAATCTATAACGATTATATGGATTATCCTTATTCATTGACCAGTTTACAGTCAGCCATAAGTGGCATATGTCATTTATCATACTAATTGAAAATTAAAGTATTATGAACAGGTAATCTACCATATACTGTCATATATGATACTATATGTTCATACTATTCGATAGTACATCATATCCTATATTTATAAACATCCACGACGATTGAGTATGAGTAATACCGCATAGTATTAGACAGGAGTGGGGTAGAGGTAAGTAGGGATCTGTGATCCTATATTAGCTTTCATTGCAATGGCCTTGGCCATAGAATAGTGCGACAAGTTGTTAACTGTAGTGTAGCCATGATACAGTACATCCACGTCGGGTTATATGGATTGGGGGTGAATATATATATATGCTGGGAAACTACTACTATAGTGTCCATGAGCCACATACTAATTTTGATTAGGGAAAGAAGTATGATATACGACTTGCGAATTTTGTCACCCTATGTCATACAATTAGGCATTCTATCTCACTCTATATATATGGTTGCAATGAATTTGATATCACCATATATGTCTCACTCTTCACTAATGTACAATATGATTGAGGAAAACACTTACCACAGGTATATCATATCCTCACCTATAGCATAATATATCAGTACACCTAGTACCCTTGCCCCCGTAATATATTTAGTGTAATTTATAACGATTATATGGATTATCCTTATTGACTAACTAGTTTACCATTAGACATAAGTGGCATATGTCATTTATCATACTAATTGAAAATTAAAGTATTATGAATAGGTAATCTGCCTTAATGTATCATATCCATGATACATTACATCCACATGGGGGTTACCGATATAACATATGTCATAATTTTATGATATATGTTACATGGGTTACCCCCTCATGGGTATATATGACTATTAACCATCAGTTGATCTATATAGACGTAGTATAATGGATGTGGGCAGGCAAGTTTGTATACATTAGGGGATATAAATCATGGCAAGTTGTATACTACATAATGCTTACGGGTATGGTCATTAAATCTAGATATTAGTAATATTGCAAACTATCATAGACTATCATCCTTCTAATATCCATGGGTTCCCCACCTGTATATTTATAGTGGTTATCATTGTTAGTGATTAGCTTAATCGCCATATAAGTTTATAAACATAGGCGTACTGAATGGTATGAATATATAGTATGATATATGATTATATATAGTAGATTACCTATTTATATACTCTAGCCAGCTATTAGTATTATAAATGACATATGCCACTTATGTCTAATGGTAAATTAGTCAGTGAATAAGAATTAATTGGCATAATCATTATAGATTACATTAAATACATTGTGGGGAAAATGGTACATGGGGTAGTGATATATGATGTTGTACATGAGGATACGATATACCTGTGGTTAGCATTTTCCTTAATTAGTATGCGGCTCATGGACATGATAGTACTAGTTTCCCACCATATATGTATCTATTCACCCCAGTCCATATAAATTAGTAAATAATACTATGAACTACAATAGTACCCCATGTACCCTTGTCCCCAAAATGTATTTAATGTAATTTATAATGATTATAAGGGTTATCCTTATTCTCTAACTAATTTACCGTCAGACATAAATGGCATATGTCATTCATCATACCAATGGCCAATTAGAGAACTATGAATAGGTAATCTACCATATACAATCCTATATCATACTATATGTTCGTACTACTCAGTATTACATCATATCGTATGTTTATAAACTTATATGGAGATTGAGTGTGATTAATACCATATAGTACCCGACAAGAGTGGTTTAGAGATAAGCTGGGATCAGTTATCCTATATTAGATGTTGTTGCAATAGCCTTGGATAAAGATTAGTATGGCAAGTTGTTAACTGTAGTGTAACCATGATACATTACATCCACGTGGAGGTTATATGCACAGGACGTGAATAGATGTATAAGGTGGGAAACTAGTACTGTAATGTCCATGTGCCACATACTAATTTTGATTAGGGAACGAACTATGGTATATGAATTGCTGATTCCGTCACCCTATGTCATACCAATGGGCATCTATCTTAGTCCATATATAAGGTTGCAATGAGTTTGTTATCACTGTATATGTGTCACTGCTGTACTAATGCAACATATGATTGAGGAAAACACTAACCGCAAGTATATCATATCCTTACGTATAGCATAATATATCACTACCCCATGTACTCTTGTCCCCACAATGTCTTTAGTGCAATCTATAATGATTATATGGATTATCCTTATTCATTGACTAGTGTAGCATCAAGTATAAGCGGCATCTGTCATTTATTCCATTAATAGCCAATTAGAGTATTATGAATAGGTAATCTACCATCTACTATCATATATCATACTATATGTTCATACTATTCGGTACTACATCATATCCTATATTTATAAACTTCCACGGCGATTTAGTATGATTAATACCGTATAGTATCAGACAAGAGTGGGGTAGAGATAACCAAGGATTTATAATCCTATATTAGCTTTTATTGTAATGGCCTTGGCCATACAATAGTACGACAAGTTGTTAACTGTAGTGTAGCCATGATACAGTACATCCACGTGGGGTTTATATGGATTGGGGGTGAGTAGACATATATGGTGGGAGACTAGTACTATAGTGTCCATGAGCCACATACTAGTTTTGATAAGGGAAAGAACTACGACATATGACATGCTGATTCTGTCACCCTATATTATACCATTAGGTATTCTATCTCACCCCATATATATGGTTGCAATGAATTTGATATCACCATATATGTCTCACTCCTGCACTAGTGTATGATATGATTAAGGAAAACACTAGCCATAGGTATATCATATCCTCACGTATAGCATAATATAATAGCACCCCAAGTACCTTTGCCCCTATAATGTATTTAGTGTAATTTATAATGATTATAATTTATTATCCTTATTCACTGACTAGTTTACCGTCAGACATAGGTGGCAGATGTCATTTATCATACTAATTGAAAATTAAAGTATTATGAATAGGTAATCTGCCTTATACTATCATATCCATGATACATTAGATCCACATGCAGGTTACCGATATAACATATGTCATAATTTTATGATATATGTTACATGGGTAACCCCATCATGGGTCTATATGACTCTAACCATCTGTTGATCGATGTAGGCATAGTATAATGGATGTGGGCAGGCAGGTTTGTATACGTCAGGGGATATAAATCATGGCAAGGGGTATACTACATAATGCTTACAGCTTTGGTAATTAAATCCGAATACTAGTAATATTGTAAACTATCATAGACTATCATCCTTCTAATATCCATGGGTACCCAACTTGTATATTAATAGTGATTATCACTATTAGTTATTAGCTTAGTTGCCATATAAGTTTATAAACATAGGCGTACTGAATGGTATGAATATATAGTATGATATATGATTGTATATAGTAGATTACCTATTCATATACTCTAGCCGGCGATAAGTATGATAAATGACATATGCCACTAATGTCTGATGGTAAATTAGTCAGTGAATAAGAACAATTGACGTAGCCATTATAGATTACATTAAATACATTGTGGGGGAAATGGTACATGGGGTAGTGATATATTATGCTGTACATGAGGATATGATATACCTGTGGTTAACATTTTTCTTAATTAGTATGCAGCTCATGGACATTATAGTACTAGTTTCCCACCATATATGTATCTATTCACCCCTAATCCATATAAATTAGTAAATAATACTATGAACTACAATAGTACCCCTTGTACCCTTGTCCCCAGAATGTATTGAATGTAATCTATAATGATTATAAGGGTTATCCTTATTCACTAACTAATTTACCATCGATATAAGTGGCATATGTCATTTATCAGACTAATGGCCGATTAGAGTATTATGAATAGGTAATCTACCATATACAATCGTATATCATACTATATGTTCATACTACTCGGTATTACATCATATCCTATGCTTATAAACTTATATGGCAATTGAGTATAATTAATACAGTATAGTACCCGACAAGAGTGGTTCAGAGATAAGCTCGGATCAGTGATCCTATATTAGATGTCGTTGCAATAGCCTTGGCTAAAGATTAGTATGGCAAGCTGTTAACTATAGTGTAACCATGATACATTACATCCACGTGGGGGTTATATGGACTGGGGGTGAATAGATGTATATGGTGGGAAACTAGTACTATAATGTCCATGCGCCACATACTATTCTTGACTAGGGAAAGAAATATGGTATACGACTTGCTCATTCTGTCAACCTATGTCATACCAATGGGCATTCTCTCTCACTCCATATATATGGATGCAATGAATTTGATATCACTGTATATGTGTCACTCCTATACTAATGCAACATATGATTGAGGAAAACACTAACCATAGGTATATGATATCCTTATGTATAGCATAATATATCATTACCCCATGTACTCTTGTCCCCATAATGTATTTAGTGCAATCTATAGCGATTATATGGATTATCCTTATTCATTAACTAGTTTACTGTGAGACATAAGTGGCATATGTCATTTATCATATTAATATCCAATTTGAGTATTATGAATAGGTAATCTACCATACTATCATATATCCTATATTTATAATTGATACTATATTTATCCTATATCAATTAGAGTATGATTAATATCGTATTGTATAAGATAGGAGTGGGGTAGAGGTAACCTAGGATCAGTGATCCTATATTAGCTTTCATTGCAGTAGCCCTTACCATAGAATAGTATGGCAAGTTGTTAACTATAGTGTAGCCATGATACATTACATGGACATGGGGGTTATAGGGATTGGGGGTGAATAGATAATATGGTTGGAAACTAGTACTATAATGTCCATGAGCCACATACTAATTTTGATTAGCGAAAGGACTACGATATACGACTTGATGATTCTATCACCCTATGTCATACCATTAGGCATTCTATCTCACTCCATATATATGGTTGCAATGAATTTGATATCACCATATATGTCTCACTCCTGTACTAATGTACCATATGATTGAGGAAAAAACAAACCACAGGAATATCATATCCTCATAGATAGCATAATATATCACTACCCGATGTACCCTTACCCCCATAATGTATTTAGTGTAATTTATAATGATTATATGGATTAGCCTTATCCACTATCTAGTTTATCATCAAATATTAGTGGCATATGTCATTTACCATACTAATTGCTAATTAGAGTATTATGAATAGGTAATCTACCATATACTATCATGTCCATGATACATTATTACATACACATGGGATTTAACGATATAACATATGTCATAATTTTATGATATATATTACATGGGTAACCCCCACGTGGGTCTATGTTACTGTTAACCATCTGTTGATCCATATAGGCATAGTATAATGGATCTGGGCAGGCAGGTTTGTATACGTCAGAGGATATATATCATGGCAAGGGGTATACAACATAATGCTTATGGGTTTGGTCATTAAATCTGGATATTAGTAATATTGTAAACTATCATAGATTGTCATCTTTCTAATATCCATGGGTACCCAACCTGTATATTAATAGTGATTATCACTATTAGTAATTAACTTAGTCTCTATATAAGTTTATAAACATAGGATTACCGAATAGTATGATATATATGATAGTATATGGTAGATTACCTATTCATAATAATCTAACTAGCTATTAGTATGATGGATGACATAAGCCACTTATCTCTAATGGTAAATTAGTCAGTGAATGAGGATAATTATCGTAATCATTATAGATTACATTAAATACATTGTGGGTAAAAGGGTAAATGGGTAGTGATACATTATGCTGTACATGAGGATATAATATACCTGTGGTTAGCATTTTCCTTAATTAGTAAGCACTAGTTTCCCACCATATAGGTATCTATTCACCCCCAGTCAATATAAATTAGTAAATAATACTATGAACTATAATAGTACCCCATGTACCCTTGTCCCCACAATTTATTTAATGTAATCTATAATGATTATAAGGGTTAACCTTGTTCACTAACTAATTTATTGTCACACATAAGTGGCATATGGCATTTATTATACTGATTGCCAATTATGAATAGGTAATCTACCATATACAATCGTATATCATACTATATGTTCATACTACTCGGTATTACATCATAACCTATGCTTATAAACTTATATGGCGAGTGTGATAAATACCATATAGTACCGGACAAGAGTGGTTTAGAGATAAGCTGGATCAGTGATCCTATATTAGATGTCATTGCAATATCCGTGGCCAAAGATTAGCATGGCAAGCTGTTAACTGTAGTGTAGCTATGATATATTACATCCAGGTGGGGGTTATATGGACTGGGGGTGAATTGATGTATATGGTGGGAAACTAGTATTATAATGTTCATGGGACACATACTAATTTTGATTAGGGAAGGAATTATGGTACACGACATGCTGATTCTGTCACCCTATATCATACTATTGGGCATTCTATCTCACTCCATATATATGGTTGCAATGAATTTGATATCACTATACATGTCTCACTCCTGTACTAATGCAGCATATGATTATGGAAAACACTAACCATAGGTATATCATATCCTCATGTATAACATAATATATCATTACCCCATGTACTCTTGTGCCCACAATGTATTTAGTGTAGTCTATAATGATTATACGGATTATCCTCATTCATTGACTAGTTTACTGTCAGACATAAGTGGCAATTAGAGTATTATGAATAGGTAATCTACCATATACTATCATATATCATACTATATGTTCATACTATTTGGTAGTACATCATATCCTATATTTATAAACTTGCATCGCGATTGAGTACGATTAATACCGTATAGTATCAGACATGAGTGGGGTAGAAGTAAGCTAAGATCAGTAATCCTGTATTAGCTTTTGTTGCAATAGCCTTGGCCATAGAATGGTATGGCAAGTTGTTAAATGTAGTGTAGCCATGATACATTGCATCCACGTGGGGGTTACACGGATTGGGGTTGAATAGATGTATATGGTAGGAAACTAGTACTATAATGTCCATGAGCGACATACTAATTATGATTAGGGAAAGAGCTATGATATATGACTTGTTGATTCTATCACCCTATGTCATACCATTAGACATTCTATCTCACTCAATATATATGGTTGCAATGAATTTGATATCACCATATTTGTCTCACTCCTGTACTAATGTACCATATGATTGTAACCACAGGTATATCATATCCTCATGTATAGCATAATATATCACTACCCATATACCCTTGCCCCCATAATGTATTTAGTGTAATTTATAACGATTGTATGGATTATCCTTATTCACTGACTAGTTTACCATCAGATGTAAGTGGCATTCATTTATCATACTAATTGCCAATTAGAGTATTATGAATAGGTAATCTACCATATCCTATCGTATCCATGATACATTACATTCACATGGGGGTTATCGAAATAACATACGTCATAGTTTTATGGTATATGTTATATGGGTAACCCCCACGTGGGTATTCACCCTATTTATGATTACTATTGTGCTGGCTATTCACCCTATTAATATATGTATCCCAATTACTGATACCATTTTTTGAGGTATCCCAATACTTATGGCCAATAGGGGTACTGCACTACATGGGTATTACCATGTGTCATTGCCACTATATGGTACTTATTCTAATAAGGGTCAAACTATTATAGTAATTCTTGGAATTCATCTTTATATGGGTATAGAAATGAATGAAGAAGAGTATGCAGATATGGTGATTAACTACTAAATGTATCAACTAAGATGAGTCCTAAGCATTATAAGAATATTCTATAGGTTCATAATAATTTACTAGGCGCCAATATATGGTATGACATGGGTATATAGATTACCATATATATACTAAATTTATAGTGTAATGAATATAAGGTAGTTATATTGTCCATGTAACTGGGGCTTAGTAGATAGAGCATGAGAACTATGACATTGATCTGAGTTACAAACTTCTATCACATACCATTATAGGTTCTACCCCAAGATACCCATAATCGGGGGGTTAACCTATGATATGATAGCTCTAGTCATCGATACCAATCACATTTCATGGGTATGTGAAAATGGGAAATACCTAAGGTATACTATGGGTGACCATAATACCTCGTGGGGTATACTATGGGTCACCATACATCCCATCTGGTGATTATAGTAAAAATCATACTATTACTATAATTCATCCTTATACCAGTATATATACACCCCCACATATTTAAGGATCAGAATTAGCTCCACCAAAACTACATCATGATTGTCATATGGTGATCATAGATATAGATATGGTTAACCTTTCTAGTTCATTAGGTTATTGGTGCTATTAATCCAAAAGATCATTATCAAGCATACACCATGTTTAGGGGTACTAGTTGTATGTATCCTAATGGGATACATATTAACTACCATATATCCATCTAGGGTGGCATCACCAGTGGTAATAAATTACGATTGATATCATAAGACAGGTTATAGTGTTACAATCATATCAAATATATAATATTATCCATAGACTCTAGTTATACTGACATAAGCTATATATTTGTATCATAATGATGCTTGGTGCTTTGATTCTCAGTCACTCTATTTTCAATGTACCCTATTAGTACTATTCATATGGGTACCATGACACTCAGCAATTTGTTGAGAAATACCTAAAAACATGGTATCAACAAGATAGATTCAACTTGTAGATTAATGAGGGAAATTCATGGTATAATACTCATATAGGGGTTACAGTCATTGGTAGTACTTAGTGTAATACACTATGATAGACGTTGTGTGGGTCATTCTATGTGATACACAATGGGTTACATATGCTTACACAATGACCAATAGTTACTTACAATTACAATAGTACCCTTAGCATATGGTGCATGAGTCAATACTCTTGCGACTAATTTCCCGTTATAGGTACCTCTATCATGTTAAGTTGATACCCTAGGTTTGTTCTACCACATTTGTTAGGGTCCTCACTATTATCATAGGCTATATAGTTACTAATACCTATAATAGAATGTATCATATGAATATACACAAAGAATATACATATGATACACCCTATTAAAAATATCATAATGAATAGTATATACCCTAGTCATATAGCTATTGTATATACCATGATGTAGGATGGCTATAATTGATATAATTATAGTATCCTGATTTGTGTACCATGGTCCTAGTCGTATCATGTATTAATTTGATCAAACTACCCCAATTGCCGATTATAGCCACTCACCCCAATATTAGGTATCATATTAAGAGATATGAGTTGGATAATCCAAAACTAAGCATATGCCACTCACTGCCATCAGCCACAAATCATATTATGATAATGTATGATCCTATTGTCAGGTTATAGTTGGGTATATGGAACCATATAATAGTATCAAGGTAGTAAATCTTACACAATAGGGTCATTAGTCATCATTAGACATTAGCTTGGGTATACGATATCACCAACTGAAGTGGTTGATATATACTAGTACCCTTGACAATATACTGTGCCATTCACTTGATATACATATTTGGTATGTATATAATCTTATATCATATTAATATGTACAAAATATTAACACTTTGCCAATTGTTTGGTACAATATATGGCCAACCCAATATTAGTAATGGTGTTCAAAATTTTACTATCTATAAATTTTGATAACCCATATGTATGGTTACCACATGATGCCTGGATATGGTATAGTATATCATATATGATAAATTATCCTGTGTTGGTATTATTGTGTCCTATACCTGTTGTGTATTCAATGATTACCATGATCATTTATTCAATGTATTTGTGTGCCCACATAGCCTTGGGGTCACTCAATTAGTGTTAACCATACATCATGTGTGGTTTATACCATATATGAGTGGAATAAAGGTTTATTCTATTAATATTCAGTGAATATGTATATTAATTTATCAACCTACTGGGCAACAAACAGGCTTCCCTAATATATCATATGGCTAGGAAAAATGGGCATTGATTTATTCGACCTAGGCATGTCATTAATATGCCAGCTAATCACTAATAGTGATAATCACTATTAATATATAGGTCAGGTACCCATGGATATTAGAAGGATGATAGTCTATGACAGTTTACAATATTACTAATATCTAGATTTGTTGACCAAACCTATAAGCATTATGTAGTATACCCCTTGACATGATATATATCCCCTGACATATACATACCAGCCTACCCACATCCATTATACTAACCATATATGTATCAACAGATGGTTAATAGTCACATACACCCACATGGGGATTACCCGTATAACATATATTATAAGATTATGACATATGTTATATGGGTAACACCCACATAGATCTAAGGTATCATGGATACACTACAGTTAACAACTTGTCATACTGTACTATGTCCAAGGCTATTACAATGACATCTAATATAGGATCACCGATCCTTGATTACCTCTACCCCACTCCTATCTAATATTATACGGTATTAATCATACCCAGTCGCCATAGAAATTTATAAACATAGGCTATGATGTAGTACGGAATAGTATGAACATATAGTATGATATATGATAATCTATGGTAGATTA
>CANUEX010047505.1:0-36623 GCA_948099535.1 Jatropha multifida | reverse complement strand
AATTGTGGAGTGTAAATGACTATCTGGAGACTGTATGATAGGAACAGTTTGAACATATTATGACAAATAAATATTTGTGTGAGAAAGTATTTTTATTATATGGATGTGGGCCCGAGCTGCAAATAGTATGCATTACTAATGCTGGATTATAAATAATAACTCTGATTGTCTTATAAAAAAAAATGTCATAATATGGGCTTACTATTCCGATAGTCAAATGATAATAGGGATGAGTTGTGATAGTTTAGGCTTACTACGTGCCTCGGGTGCCTTAAGCTTACCTAGGTCCTAGTGCCGGTCCGGCCCACGGTTTTGGGTCGTGACAGCATATCAATGTCAACAATAAATTGCTTGTAAAATTAAAAAAAAAAGAAAACATATACAAAAATATAGTTTACTAAGAGGTTTTGTTACCAGAAATGTAATATAAGATAATAATTATATTCAAATATATTTACAGTAAACATTGCTTATATTTGAATGATAATGAATATTAACATAGTGTCGTTTACAATACAATGCACTAGTATTTCAAAAGAAATAGAAATGACAAATTTCATATCAAAGTGTTGTTTTAGAGGTAGAAAAAGAAACATTGTCTTCCTTTCAATTAGATATTATGGTGTAAGACATAAAACAATCATTATTTAGATGAAGTATAATATAAATTAATAATTATATGTATCTTAATCTAAATAAGAATTTATGCTTTAATATATAAAATATAAATAAAAAATAAATAAATATAAAAAATGAGTATATAATGAGCATAATTAATCTATAAAAAAAAAATTAATATACTTCAAAATGTGTGGAATTTAAATTGTGTAAATATTGTGAAATCTACTAATTGCACATTGTATCAATCCAAACAAATGTTTCACATGTACTTTTGACTCTTACCTAGCAGCAAGTGAATTATGTGTTGTTTGGCTACATGTACTTATCTCTAACATCAGATGCATTTGCATAAGCCATTGAGTAACTCTCTTCGCCTCTCACGTCTCCTCCATAGACGGCTCTCTGCGTTTTTCCAGAAACGGCTCTCTCTTGCTAAAAGATCAGGTCTTTCTCCAAAATTTCAAATAAAAATCTGGTATTATATAATTTATCCGTCAAATTCTGTGATCACGCTTGCGTGTGTTTTTTATTTTATCAATTTCTCCTTCAATCTGGATCGATGAATTTGAGTTTTGGATCTAGAAACTGAGCGTTTGTGGGAAAAAGCGATCTGGATCCCACTTTCATTTGGGGTTAGGCGATCGTGGCAACACTTGTGTAAATGAGCTCATATCAAGTGGATTTTTGGTATTTGGTGTGAGTTTAAGCTCATGCACATTTCTATGAATTTTCCATAATTTCTAAATAATATTTACTTTCCAGATAACTAAAAATCTGAATGGAACTACTCAGTTACCCAGTAATTGAAAAGAAAGGAGAAAGAACAGTACCCATATGAGCGGTGACCTTTGGTCATACCTTAGACTCCCATACACAACATTATGTTCGTTTTTTCTTCATTCGCTAATTAGGAAAGTGTTAGCAGGTTTAGATTGACGAATAGTTTTCTAGTATTATCTCTGCATGTTGTATTGAAATGGTACTTCTTGCTTATCAGAACTTAATGTTGCATTGCGGAAGTCATCTATATCAAGAACGTAACGTGTTTTCTAATGGTTGGAATTTGTGTTCTAGACAGAAGTTAGTTTCTCGGTTCTTGGAGTCGGTCTATGTTCTTGTTATTTTGTTCTATCCCTATTCCATGCTTTTTGTGTAGATGATACCACTTTTCATTCAATTTTTATAGTTCTCGAACTACTAAATCACAAGACCTGTAAAACTTCAAGTTTGTTTATGTATATAACATTGTCGTTCAAGAATACAGAATTGGTGTTGATGGTCTGAAACATGAACCGTTTTAGAAATATGGAATTGCAATTAAGCATGAGTTAAACTTGCAAAGTCTTGAGGATTTTATGATCGGTGAATGAGATGATTCTTATTCCTTTACCACTGGCTTGATGCAGATTTTGAAAAGGGGAGTAGTGAGTGGAGTTCATCTGAGCTGTTATACCTTTTCTGTACTTGACAGTTACCCCTTTGCCGAGGTGTTAGCTATTTTCAAGGTAGGCCTAGCTCAGACCTTAATTCAGCATGGTCAATCAATTATTCTTGCCAACTGGTGTAATTTGGATGTGTGCACTAGCTTGAGTTCTGTGAATAAATCCAAACTGGGATAGCCTGATATTTTTTGTTGGCTTGATTGGGTTTATGAATGGGGTACTGAATTTACTATCCTATCTTCTTTGTAGAAAGTTATGGACACACAAAGATTATGGATCATTCGTTTTCTTGTGTAGTGAAATTTCTATCTGCTAGATTAGCTCTTAACTTAGCCAAAGTGGGGAAATTATTTTGGAATTGTAGTCACAGAAGCTCCATGCAAAAACTAAAGAGCTGGACTTGACATACATGTATTGGCAGAATGGTTGTGCTTTTTCTCTAGTAACCCAAATTAGAAATTTCTTCTGTGTACACACACATACACACACACGTGCACACACACACATGCACACACACACACACACAAGCACACATACACGTTTTAAGTTGACATATATATGAATTTTCCCTCTCCATTATTGTCTGCAATCTCACATTATTATCATGCGGACAAATTTTTCAATCTTTACTTGTGCTCAATTTTAGGATCTAAAACCTTCATTTTGCTATGTTATGCAGGCAGATATATTGCAATAAATTTGAGGGTTTTCATATTATATTCCTCTATTGCATATCTATCTTTGCTATACTATATGGGCTGAGGTGTATGTTTCATGGGAGGTGTAGAAGATGATGAACCAGTGTCAAAACGCATGAAATTAGCCTCTGGAGAGTTGACAGGTCTTTCCAACGGTTCTTCTTTAATAGAGACCATAGTTGGGTCTTCAAGGGACTTGATGGCTCGGCCCCTACAATCTGAAGGGGACGAAGAGGTTGTTGGCTCGAAAGGAGTTATTAAAAGAGTTGAATTTGTCAGAATAATAGCCAAAGCATTATATTCTCTTGGATATAAGAAGAGCAGTGCTCATTTAGAGGAAGAATCAGGGATCCCCTTACAATCATCTGCTGTAAATTTATTTATGCAGCAAATTCTTGATGGCAGTTGGGATGAAAGTGTAGTCACATTGCATAACATTGGTCTGAAAGATGAAAGCATTGTTAAGTCAGCCGCTTTTCTGATATTGGAACAGAAGTTTTTTGAGCTTTTGGATGGGGGAAAAGTCATGGTTGCTTTAAACACATTGAGGGAAGAGATTGCTCCACTTTGCATCAATAATGGCAGAGTCCGTGAACTGTCTTCCTTCATTGTCTCTCCAGCATTTCGTGCTTCAGTTGGGTCTTCTAATCAGGATCCTTCAAGGATGAAATCTCGGTCAAAGCTGCTGGAGGAATTACAACAATTGCTTCCTCCAACAGTTATAATACCTGAAAGGAGGTTGGAATATTTAGTTGAACAGGCACTGACCTTGCAAAAAGACGCATGCATATTTCACAACTCCATGGATAATGAGATGTCATTATACGCAGATCATAACTGTGGAAGAGATCAAATTCCTTCTCGAACTTTGCAGGTTAGAATATAATCTTTAAAATCAAGGTTTCCATATAGAATTTAATCCTGTTCTTTGAATTCAAGATTATAATGTGTGTTGGTCCTGTTGGAGGGTTTACTTTATTAATTTGGATTTATGCGTTAATACTTTTCAAATCATAGTAATATGGAATTATTGTGTAGTTTGTCAAATTCTTAGAGGCCAAATCATGCTTGAGGTTTTTCTATGAGGATATGAGCTTCAGTTATTGACATGTAGAGCTATGTTTCAAGTTTTGCTCTCTCAACTAATACATTAAGGATTTTATTCTGAGATGCTGCAAGTGGTCAGTGTTTTTTCTTGATGAAAGTCTCATTTATCTCCTTTTTCTTTATAGATATTTTTTTCCTGGTGGCCACGCAGCAGTGAAATGGTTAATAATCACCAATATAGCTCATAGATAGCCTGATTCTTGAGGGGCATCTTTCAACCTAAAGTAATGGTACATAATTGGAGGTTAACTTTGGCCATAATAGGAGGAATGCAAGAAATTCAATTTGGGAATCTGACATAGGACAGGTTGAACAACCTAATCACATGTTGCGATAGGGATTTGAAAACAAGAGATTTGTGATTGAAAATATAAATAGGTCTTGTTCTGGCCTGCATATTCTATTTTGAATAGTTTTCAAATCACTTAATCTAATTTTAGGGCAAAAAAGAAGAAGATTTCCTTCTTGGATTTGTGGGACCAAGTTGTTAAAGGTTTTTGAGTAGAAAGAAATTTGCATTTTTTTTAAAGTTAGCCTGAAGGGAAATTTGATGGGGACTGAGCAAGGATATATTTACGGAATTAGTCTGTAGGTGTGCTGGAAGTTTGGGACTGGAAAGACAGTTAGAGGTTGGTTTGTTGGCTAGAAGTTTGGCATTCGAATGATATTGGAGGTTGGTTTAGTCACTGTGCATGATGACTTTAAAGTTAAGACACAAATAAAGACCTGATTCCATTATCAAAATTCTAAAACAAAATTTTTGGGTTACATTGTTTTGGTACACCTTGCAACTTTTCATTGCAAGTGAGGATTATAAATCTCGGCAAATGACTAACTTGACTTAAGGAAACTATTGGAGCATCTAAACTACAGTTAAAATTAGGAGGGTTAATGATCAAATCGTAACAATTATATTTCTTGTTGATTTTCTCTCTAAGTCATGTGCATATGATGACATTGCAGCCAAATAGAAAAGTAATTTGGACAAAATTGATTTTTATTTCTAGCTACATTTGGAATATTAATCGTTATTTACTTTAAATCTTAGTATTGAAAAAGATGAAAAGAAGATCATTATCAAGTTCAAGTTATTAAATTGTAAAGGATTTTATTCCTTAAAAAATATCTTTATTTAGCTTAAAAATGTATTAATTTACTGCAATGCCATGTCATCTGGAGATTATGGATTAGAGACTAAAAGGAAAGGGTGGATACAACTTTAATAAGTTTTAAAGTCAATATCATTTATTGTTGAAGATTAATTGAAAAAAGTATAATCCGGATTTATTTGTTCATTAGTGATTAGCCTTTATGGAAAATACTGTTATCTTTTTAGGAAATTGAAAAAAATGCTTATTTTCCTATATTTACTAATTTAGATACAACTTACAGGATCGAATTTTAAAATGAAGATTAGTTTACATATTTTTAGGCTTTCCCTAAAGATTAGGCAAACCTTGCATATAAAGTTTAAAAAGCTGAACCTAGAAAGAAATAGCTACTAAAATGCTTCCCCTGTAGTTGCATGAGACCATCATAATTTGAATGGCAATGATTTGGTTCAAGAATCATTTACAATGAGGTCAAAATTAGTGGCCGTCATTGTATTATATAGGGATTGGTAGGTTAGACTATAGACAGTATGGTGTACACGAGTAATTTTGAGTGAAGTTGAACATATCAAAAGGATAATTTATTTGTTGCCAGTAAAAGTATTAAACAAATAATCTTATAGGTTTGAAATGTGGGTTGAGGTTTTAGAGTAATTACTTCTGTAGATCTTTTAAAAGTCAGTTTGTCATTGAGGCCTTTGACACTGGTTGGATATCTCCTTTATGTAATGAGAAGCTTTTCAAATCTAGGGTTTGGATTGCATGTGTTTCGATTTATATATTGAATCCTTATTATTGATTTTTTTTTGCAATTGCACTTTTCACAATCTTCAAAAATTAAATGATATTTACTGAGTATCCATGGTTGCAAATTACAACTGTTGGTAGTGAAAGAGATTGCCTAAAAGTGGACAAAGAAATAGAAAGTGAAGTGAGAGGTTAATGTGAGAAGTTAAGTGGACAAAGAAATTGTAAGTGAAGCAGGAGATTAACGCAAGAAGTTAGTTCAAAATTTATATTTGGAAATTGCAATGTTGATTGTGGGGCAGATTGTTTAAGAGTGGATAAAGATATTGAATGTGAAGTAGAGATTGATGCAAGAAGTTAGGTCAAGGCTGACGTAAAAAACATAGCATAGAAAGAGTAACAAATGAAGAGTAAAGATTTGCTATTTGCAGTGGCTTGATGGAGAAGGTACGAAACAAACATATGGGTTGAGATCTAAAAAGAAAAAGGAAAAAAATGAAAAATGTCTTTTGTTTTAAGATAAGAAGTATTGTTGAGAAAGGAATAAGTGAATGTATATCATGGAAGATAGTAAATTTATCCTATAGGTCAAAAAACGTCCAAGGAAAAGACACATAAGTTGCAAGCCAAAAATGTAATGTCCTCCGATCAGATTGGATAACAAAGAGACTCTAAAAGCTTTAGAAGCATAAGTCCGAATAGAACTCGAAAACACCACCTTGCTCAACAAACTACTAGATGTCCTGTGGTTTTTGAAGGTACATGCATTTCTCTTTACCTGATCCAAAGACTGAAAAATCCACATTTCCACAGAAATATTGGCATCTTTACTGCCACCAATCCCTTTGTTTTAAATCAGCAATTCTAGTGCCAGGGAGAACTACTAAAAAATGCTAAAAAGGTGAATCCAAATAGCCTAAGCCTCTTCACAATGAAAAATTGGTAAGAATGAGTCTCGCACCATTATTATAGTACATAATACACAGCCTAAGCCTCTTCACAATGAAAAATTGGTAAGAATGAGTCTCGCACCATTGTTATAGTACATAATACACCAGTTATGAGATTAAACCTTATAAGGCCTTCTTTTTGACAAAAGATCATTAGTATTCACTTTAGGGAAGTGATGACCAAACAAAAGCTCTTACTTTGAGTGACACTTTAACTTCCCTTAATTTTTGTTTGAATGTTGAAATGAATAATCTTAAGAAGGGGAATTAAGGTGGAAATAAAAGGATTTACTAGAAGATTTTTAAAGGAATCCAAATACCAAATATCTTTGTCCATACTAGGTGACAGTTGAAGATAATCTAACAAAACAAGTCGCAAATGTAGTTACTGCATTGATTCTCATGCCCAACTGTCATTGGTTGCACCTTGTAAGATCGTTTTTATCCTTCAATTCTTTTTCTTCTATTTCCTTAAAAATTTTTTGCTTTGAAGACTAGTTGCATGGGTGATGGTGGGTCTTGGGAGTGTTGTTGTGTTTGTTTGGATTGGTTTGGTAACAAGGAAAAACCTTCAAGAATTCTTCTCCCCTAAAGATGATATCCAATTTGCCAATAAAATGTAATTTCTTTTCCTTTTCTTTTTTGTCTTGGTCTTTTTTTTTTGTCTTCTCTTCTTATGTCTTAATTTTCAATTTCAATTTTCAAGATCTATGAGACTGTACCTGTGTCAAATTAATTTAATTAATGGCTATGGATATTTTGGAAATCCAAACCTCATACAACAATACTTCAATATTTTTTGGGTGCTGTTCAATACACTTTTTTTGCTAAACTCAATTGTATCGATTCTAGTAGTATTCTTTTATTATTTCATTTGTCTTTTTCTAGAAGACTAGTGTTTATGTGTTTTGCTGAAGCATCTGTGTGGAGTCGAATTGAATAGAATTGATTGAGTTTGATTCTTCACATAAATTTCAGTTATTTTCAATTGTCATTTTCTTGAACTGAATCAAATTGACCAGTGCACACTTCTAGTGCCAAATTAACTAATAAGAATCTAGTCTCACACAAATAGATATGAGCCCACAATAAACCGCAAACTAGAAATGAACAATTAAAAATTTGCTAATTTGGTTTTTGAGATTTAGATATACCTTGTGCATACATCCCTCCTTTATGTTGTGATTAATTGTCAAGTCTAGAAGGTATATGTTGGCTCTAAAGTGTAATAGAGCTCCTAATGATGAAATAACCTTTTTCGTTCATTTTTTTCTTCAATTCATCTTTTTTCAAATCATTTTGTTGAAAATTTTCAAGCAACACGATCCTCTTATACCCACCTTCCATCTCCAACCTCTCAAGGTCATCTAGATTTGCAAAATATTTCGTAACCCTAACATCTCAAAAGAATTCCTTGTTGTATTGTAGCTAAAGTGGGTAACTGTGATACTTGTTCCACTATTTGGCGAATGTTATGGGGATCAACAAGTTGGATAAAGGAATTGAAAGGACCAAAGGAAGAGAGTATTCATGTTGAAGTTCCTATTAAGGCTATAGTGACTTGTTCTTTCAAGGAACTATGAAAGGGAGAGAAATTTGGATGCTTTTCTAATAGTTAACTAAGTTGTTATAGATGTAACAAAAGGAAATATTGGGCAGCTATTGCTAACTAGAGTTTGAAAAAGACTTATGATCTAGTGTCTTGGAATTTTCTTGATCAGGTTATGGAGACAAAGGGCTTTAGAGTATGGTGGCGAAAATGGATAATTAAGTGGTCCATATATATATATATATATATATATATATATATATTGTCATTGTTAATGGACAACCAAAATGTCTGTTTCAGGCCTATAGAGGCATAAGGTAAGCTAACCCATTGTCCCCCCCTTCTCTATTCCCTTTGGTGGTTAATAATTTGTGTTGGATGGTAGAGAGGTGTTGGTTTGATAGATGGTGCTAGAGAGAGACACATTAATTAGGATAGAAAGATTTGAAATAACTCTGCATTTGTTGAAGGTGAAGTTTATAAACAAGTCTTTCTGTCTTGTGTCCTTGATCAGAGCAACCTCAGATGCTTTCACGGTTGTGCTCTTGGAACAAAAGGTTCACTATGCAATGTTGGGGATTACAAAATAAAGGAGTATATCCGTCTCCCTTGCAATTAGAGCAAAACTAGGTGGACTACAGCTGAAGCTAAAAATTTCTATTGCTAACGTTTGTAAGTTTGAGGTTCAAAGTCTGAGATGTCTTCCATCTTTCTTATGTCGCTAATTAATTACATGAAAGTGCAAGTGTCTGATTACTATCAACACGATAGGACGTATTGAATCTTAAAACTTGTATCCCTTTTGATGCTAATGGTCAACTCATCCCAAATCAGCCTTCTACATTTTCATACCAAACAAATTGCTTTTGAAATTTATCTTGCACTTCGTGGCTTGCAACCAACCTTTGAAAAATTTCTGTACAGATATTACAGCGTTACTATATTAGAAATGTTGTGGTTTGAATAAAAGTAAACATTTAAATCTTAGTCAATTGCATGTTAAGGTTGATGGGGTTGACTTCCTAACTTTCTCATGCTTTCAGAGACTTAGTATGTATTTTTCTTCATTTCCTTTTTACGACTTTTCACTTCAGTGATTTCTTTAGCTTGTCTGCAACATCATATTCATAAATATATCCTATTTTAGGCCATCTTTAACATTAACCAACTTAAGCACACAAGTTATGGATGAAGTATCTTAAGATGTGCACAATGTTGGTCCAAAATGTACATCTTAAGACAAATATGAAAACTCTTCTATGAGCAACTTCTTTTCCAATTTGCCTTCATGATTAAAATCACAGGGTGCTATGCTAGCGTTTACATTTTTGTCCAATTCGCTGAATTCAACATTGTTTTCAGTATTTTTCTTTTTTGTGTATGCTTGCTGAACATCTAAGCAAGCTCTTTATCTTGTGAAATTCCTGAACATGTTAACCACACCAAATAATTATAGATATAGCCATTGCTCTTCTTATTATTGTACTAAAACAAGATATTTTCTTCGTATATTCTAATATTAGGTCAATAAAATGGCTGCAGAATTCAATGTTGTGCCTATTAAAGTTGGAACTTCCAATGCTATTCCCATTGAAGTTTTAAAATTGAAAAAGATTGTTATCCTTACACTATGTTTGGGAGGGTGGATTTTTTGGAAGGAAAGAAGATTATGAAGGAAAAAAATGAGAGAACGCTAGATTCCCTTGTTTGGGAGTGGGGTAGAAAATTTTTAAGGAAAATATTGCCTGTTTTCCTTTGGGTCCCACATAATTTGAATCTTTCCAAGTTGGTGAGAAAACAATGATTAATAGGAGGAAAATTTTTACTATTCACCAGCTAATTACCTTAGTACCCGAAATTTATTGTTTTACCTTTAACAAGTCAATATTGACTATAAAGGATAAAATTGTAAATTTTCTTTTGATAGCACTTTCTTTCGTCTATAATTTTTTCTTTCCAAACAAAGGAAAATATACTCTATTTTCTTTCCTCCCTTTTATTTTCCTCCAATCCAACATAGGGTGGAAATTAACTAAGGGAAGAATAATGAAATCCTTCCTTATTTTCCTTCCTAATTTTCTTTCCTCCCTTATTTTCCTCTCCTTCTCAAACACAGTGTTAATGATTTAGAATGAGAATTCAATTACCTACTGCATGAAGGAACAACTAGCTTTTTTTAATGAAATGGAGTAATAGAATGAGAATTTCTTTCATGAAAGCACATTGTTAGACCCGCTCTTTCTAGTCTCCTCCCTGTTTTCACAACTAACTCCTATGTTGCACAGAAATGGAAACAAACAAATGTGGAAATGTAGAAAAGATATGGGGAAATGACATCTAAAACATAATTTTACATGGAGAAACGATATTTTATATGAGGAAATAGACATGTGGAAACATTTCTGAAACGCAGAAATGCCCATGGTTAGAAGTTTTCATGCATCATAGACTAACTCTATTTTCTTGTGCTCTTCTTTGTTCTGCCTTTTGTTCTTTAATTTGATTTGGTGTGCATGAGAGCCTCTGAACATTGTAAGATCATATATATGGTTGAAATAATGATGGATGTGGCAAATTGCAGTAACTTTTAAATAAAAAAGGAAACCAGAAGAAAGAAAAAAAATATTGTCATCGCATCATGCCTGCATCTGGTTGCATGCTTGGCAATAAGCCACACAACTAATGAACCGCATTTTGCTTATTCAATTTGAGGTGCTAGAGGCACTCTAGTGTGCCATTAACAATCGTGTTCACCTACTAGTAGCCATTATCTTTACCTATCTCGATACTCTTCCTTTTCTCTTGTCAATTGCTAATTGGCTACTATATTCAGCATCAACTATTTTATACCCTGTATTACATACCTTCTCCCTCACAGCACATAATAGACAATTTCTTTCATGCCTATAATTCAGAAATCAAAGGTATTGCTGCTTCCCCTCCTCTTTTATTCTCTTTCTTTTTTGCTCTTTTTCTCATGCTGTTTTGGTTACCAAACAAAATGAAGGACTGAAAAGTGCTGAGAAAAATAGAAGGAATGGAAAATCAAAGATATCTCTCTATAATAACTCTCCAATCATGCTCCCTCTGTCATTCTTTCTGTTGTTCTCTCTTTCTCAAGTTTCCTGGTTTACAAGCACCCAAAAAGTGTTTGCTAGTACTGTAGATAAAAGAAAAAGGTATGAGGTGTTGGAGATAAAGAGAGAACCTTACTCGAAATCTCTAGAGAAAGAAAAACAGCTGAAGTTAGAAAAGAAACCAAGGGTCTGGCTTCTTTTTCTTTGTTGTGTTAACCATGTGGCAAAACTTAAGTTGGTGTTGTGACTAGAATAATTAGTTTTGTTGAAATCCTCACTGTACCCAGACATTCCTTGCAGTTCATAGGTACTGAGTTAAAAAAAGGATGATTCTGCAGAGGATATTTTGGAAAAAGCTCTGTTTTTAATTGCTTACTTAATATGTTCATTGCTAGTATCATCTTAATTTTCTTTTTCTGGCCAATTCTTTTAGAAAGATATTTTCCCTTGTAGTTTTTTTATTGGTTTCCTTAAGGAGCTTGTTAGTTTACCGTAAATTGGCCTGTAAATTTCTAATTATTATTATGTTAGAGACAAGTGCCTCTAATTAGATTTAATGGCTGATTTTTTAGAAAATTCTTGTTAAAAGAAATTATTTCCATCAACTTTTGTTTTTGAGAAAGTCCTAGATCTGCACTTGCTTCCTCTCCTCTGCTAATTCATTTTGTTATTTGGATCTGATCGGTTCCTAATTCCACCTGTCATTTTCTTAAATAGTTCCTTTTCTGAGTTCTGCATAAAGTTCGTTAACTAATATTTTGAAGAAATTTGAACCGCATTTGGTTCCTATGCTGTCCTCATTTACGCTCGTGCGATAGCGATTCCCTTAAAGGAGCATCCACTGAAATGAGTGTTGCTACCATTGTCTATTCTGTCATGTATGGTTTCAGCACCTGAATTTTCCTCACCAGCCCTTCCATCCCTGTTCTTCCCTTCCACTGCTGAAGGGGAAAAATGCCTCTTTCTCCTTTTCTCTAAATGGTAGAGGTTCTTGGTTTAATACGGACATCAGAACTTTTTGATTCACCTTGATTGCAATAAATATCATTAGGCCAATGCCTCCTTCCCCAAGAAAATGCTGCATACTTTTAAGTCATAGATGTCATTAAAGAGATTACCTGATGAAGATTATAACTATTATTATTAACATTTAAATTATTATTAATTATTAATATTTAAATTTTCCTATATTTTGCTTTTGCATTTTGTTTCTGTTGAGTGGATTGGCTTTATCACATTCATGATTTCTAGCTCTTTATTTTTAATTTGGAAAATTTTTTTTCTTCCATTTGGAGCTTGCTTAATCAAATTTGTTACACTTACAAGGACATGACTTTATTTTGATTTTTCAAATTGAAGTTAGTGGAATTTATTTAGACTTTTGCATTTTTGTTTTTCATGGGTTGCTCATACCACTATACTTAATTTTTTCTTTTTCTCCACATTGGAATAGATTTTGAAGGCACATTCTGATGAAGTGTGGTTCTTACAATTTTCTCACAATGGGAAATACTTAGCTTCATCATCTAGTGATCAATCGGCAATCATATGGGAGGTATAACAAATTTTTTCTTTATAATGTTTTTAATTGTATTTTTCCTCTCCCTTCTCCCTTCTATCTTGTTCACTCTACTCTATGGAATATGGGATTTGGATTGTTATAGATCATGTTTTAGGGCATATTTCTTTTCTCCCTTGCTAAGATTGCCTATTTGTTCTCCCTTGGGTAGATTTTTATAGGTAATGCTTCATGTTAGTCCTCTATGACTCTTGCTTTGTATTTTTATTTAATTTGTAAAGTAGGGGGTTTTTTTCTAATGGTTTCCCATGGCTTTTATGCATGCAATATTGTGTATTTCTAGTATCGTGTCTTGACCAAGTAATCTATTTATGCTGCCATTGAAGCATCATATTTGTTTTTATCCTTTATCCTCTCTCTCTCTCTGAGTTTTTGTCTTTGTTATCTTTTGCACATCTTTATCTAGATTTGCCAAAAGATAAAAGATGTTCTTTTTGCACACTATATTGTGGTTCAACATATTGTACTTCAAATGGAAGCAGTTCCATGCTCAAACAAAAGAACTCCAAAGTTTACCTGTTTGATGAATGGAAAAAATCATAGAATGTACAAATGAAATTGCTAGGATTATCTTGAGGTTATATTGTTTCAACATCATATTGTTTAAAGCTGGGGGGTTGAGCAAAACCAATTGAACTAGCTAAACCAATCAATTGACCAGTCTAATTTTGTAAGCATCAAATGATTGTTGTAAATAGTTTAGGACTGATAGTTCCAATTTTAAAAAAGCAGAAGGTACATAAGTATCCTGGAGTTTTGATAAAATTTATGTCCCTGTAATTTAGTAGTGAATTAATAATCCATCACTTTTGGAATAACATACACTTTAAACTTGTTGGAGTGACAGACTAGAGATTAAACTAACAAAAGTCACAGGCTGCACGGATTTTGTAAAAATGACGGATTTTGTAAAAGTGAATCTCTGCAGGAGCTAAGTTTATTCATTGCAATAACTTTTATGTACATGAAATTTTACTTGGGATGAGTATAGAAGACTGACCTTAGGACTGCACATCAGCCATAACTTTTAACCCTTGTAAAGCCATATTGGCTTTTTTTGACTTACAAGTAAATCTAACTTTTTGTTGACATAGAAGAGGAAGAAAAATCTCAGAGAGTTTCTATTTCTGTGTGTAATTGTATTTTACATCAACCCTATTTATATACACAAGCCTATCTCTAAATAGAAAAGATACAGAAAAGGGAAGAATAGAAATCCTCCTAAACAGGATATACAAAACATTCTATAATCATACAAGTCAACTCAACCCATCAAGTTGGTGCATAGATATTTGCACATGCTCAATTGCAAATCAAATACGAAATTGTTTTATGTTAAGCCCTTTAATAAAAAACATCTACAAACTGATATTCTGAGGTCGTATGAGTAAGTTTCAGAACACCTCAGATAACTTTTCCTTTTATGAAATGTTAGCCAATCTCTATATGCTTCATTCGATTATGTTGAATCGATTCTGAGCAATACTAATGGCTGCCTTGTTACCTTCGTGCTTGTTAACCAAATACTTTGGAGGAACAATATGTGAGGTATTACCATGTAAAACTTCTAATGGTCTTTTAAAATTGAATGTCTTGAGTGACATTCTATTAATTAGATATGTTGCATAAAGCACTAAATCTCCCCAATAAGTTTTGGGTACATACATTGTGAATAAAAGAGATCTAGTTACCTTTAGTAAATGTTTTGCCTTTAAGAAATCCCATTTTGAGCACTCGTGTTTGCATAACTAGTTTGATGTATGATTCTGTTGGATTCTAGATATGATTGAAACACTATATCCATATGCTTTCTTCTATTATTAGTTCTGAAAATTTTAGCCTTGGCATCAAACTATATACTAATCATCCTATGCAAAGATTTAAAGTATAACACCCTTGGCCTAGCAAGATATTGTGCGGTTTGGGCCTAGTCTGCACGGTTTTGTTCCCCTTAAAAAGCCTCTTGCTAGTATAAGGTTTGCTTATTCTTATATACATCACTTAGCGTTCTTTCTAAGGTTTGCCTCACCACCAGCCATAGGGACAAGACTTAGAAAGGAACTGAAAATAGAGTAGCTGATTCTCTTTCAAGGAGATTTGAAGGGGGTACTTCCTGCTTCAGCTTGACATTATCCTCAATTACCCTAAAATGGCTACAGGAAGTTCTAAATTCTATGAAGGTGATAATGTATTGGCCCCTACTATTGCTACTCTAACCATAAACCCTCAAGAAGTGCCTAATTTTTCCTTATCAAGGGGATTATTGACATATAAAGGGAAAATATACATTGGAGCTACTACAAAACTCAGGTTGAGATTGATATCCATATGCCATGAATTCCCTATTAGAGGTCATTATGGGATCAGGGGCACATTGGCTAGACTACAACAATCCTTCTATTGCCAGACATGCAGAAATCTATTGTTGAATGGGTCCTGCAGTGTGACACATGTAAAAGATGCAAGACTGAGTCTATTGCATATCTTGGTCTCTTTCAACCTCTCCCAACCCCAAGCAAGCCTTGCAGCATTTGTCTATGGATTTCATAGAAAAACTACCCAAATCAGAAGGTTTTGACACTATCCTAGTTGTCATTGGACAGGTTCACTAAATCTACCCTTTTTATTCCTCTTGCCCACCCATTCAATGCTTCAAAGGTTGCTCATGTATTCCTAGATCATGTATTTAAGCTCCACGGTATGCCTGAGACAATAGTCTCTGATAATCACTAGCTGCTTTTGGAAAGAACTCGTGAAACTATTAGGGTCACAACTACATTTCAGCTCTGACTGATGGCCAAACTAAGAGGCTCAATAGATGCATTGAATCATATCTGAGGTGTATGACTTTTCAAAAGCCAAACTAGTGGAGCAAGTGGCTCAGCTCAGTCCAGCTGAATATTGGTATGATACCACTCACCACAATGCCATTAATATGAGTCCCTTCCAGGCTCTCTATGGGTACACCCATTCTCTACAAACCCTCTGTTCAGCTACTACTTTAGTAGCATCAGTAGAAGATTTTCATCAAGCTAGAGAAGTCATGACTCACTATCTTAAGGAACAATTGGCTGCCTCTAAGAATAAAATGAAGCAGTATGCTGACAGGCACAAGTCAGCTAAGGAATTTGCAATAAGGGACTGGGTTTACCTCAAAATTGAGCCCTATAGGCAAGCTACTCTAGTTCTTAGAAGATCTATCAAACTCACTACAAAGTATTATGGGCCATTTCTAATAGTAGACAAAATTGGCAAGGTAGCTTACAAGCTCAAGTTGCCTCCTAATTGCATGATACACCCTGTGTTTCATGTTTCTCTACTCAAGAAAAAATTGGGGACAATGCTGCTCCTACCTTAGAGTTGCCTAAGCTAATTGATGGGGAATTTTTCATTACACTTGAAAAAGTGCTCAACGTTCCTACCATTTCAGTAGGAGACTCTTATGTTCAGCAACTATTGATCAAGTTGGTGAACCTATTTGCTTTAGATGCTACTTGGGAAGACAGCTCGTTCATCAAGCAACAATTTCCTGAGTTTTTTTCCTAGGAATTAATGCAGTCGCGGGGGTGGGGGGAGTGGCATTGTTACATATAAGAGAAAGGATAGAAATGTACTTAGGAATTAATGTAGCTAAGAAGCCAAAATAGTTAGTTAGAATATTCCTATAGTACTAGACAGCTGGTGTGACAGCTATTGTCCTTTATTTTCTTTTTTCCTATATGTATACGTCTCATTAGAGGCAAGAATATCCAATTTAGTAAAGCAATCAATTCCTCTCTCTTTCTCTCTCTTCTTTTCTTCTCCTATTCTGCTCTATCTTTCTATTCTTAGGCCTGTTGCACCTCTACCTACCCTATTTTACTCAAATAGTTAGGAATATTCCTAACAGGATGTTACATAAAGCTAGAAACTACTTTGCTTTCATCAAATAAACCCAAGTTAATCTAATACAATAGTCAATAATGGTAAGAAACCATTTAACTAGACAATGGAACAACAGAAGTAGGTCCTTATACATCCGAATAAATTGTCACAAAGGAATTCTATAGAGATTGTCGAGTTCCCTCTTAATGAGCGCTGATGATCTTAGGTTTCTCTTTTAATGAGCCCTAATCTATTCTTAAATTCCATCAAATAGACCCATAACTAGATTAATTGTTGGAACCATAGCTGAATCCTATAAGATCATATATACTTTCTCCTCCAATTCTATCTTATATGCTTGCATTAATGCACTTGCATGTGATTTATGATGCTAAACTTGCCATCTCCTTGAGTATTGATTGTGGGCACCATGCCTTATTTTTGTTCTTCATGGGTTTGACTGAAACATTATGTTGGGGCTTTGTTATTCAACACCATCTAATGTAATATGACAATTGCAGTATTTATTGATGCACAAAAAGTCTAGAACTTTTTAAACCTATTGTTTATGTTATTGTACCATGTCATTGCCCTGGCTAGTGCACCATTTTTCCAAAATTGGATAATTTATATTATAATTAGCTTCAAATTTTTAGAATATTCAGGTCTCTGTTAGGTTTTCATGTTTAAGATCTTATTCTAGTTGGATTTGTTTTATGGTCTATTTCTTGTTTTTGACTAGTTGTTTTCTGCCTGATTGGTTGATACATTGGGTTCTTTGTTTTCTCTTGTCAAATTCTAGGGTTAGGATTATTAGCTACTTTATTTATTCTGCAAAGATATTTTATGGGTTATGGAGTTAGAAGATGGATTATGAAAGAAAAAAAGAAGATTGATCCAATGGACTACAAAAGAAATTAAAGGAGTTGTTAAAAGTTTATACTCGCTATTATAAACAACTTGAATAAAGGGATGGACTTGAATGGAGGTGACTAGGAATAATGAGAAATCTGATTGGAGATGACTAGGAATAATGACAAATCCATTTAATTTGTTGTGTTTGTTAATGAATCAAAATTTAGCTGACATGAAAATTTTGATCCAACCGCAAGAAAATAAGTAATCTTTTTATGGAGAGTGTGACAGGGTATGTGGTTCAGAGTTACATGTGAAAAAAAAGTTGCAAAATGGCCAAGATAGATGGGTCTTTGTGTATCATATTTAATAGAAATGTCAATGCCATGTCTGGAAGTAATTACTCTAAAGTCAAAAGGCTTTCCTAACTTTACGCCTATCTTGGGGAAAATGAAACTTATGTAATGGTTCATGGCTTGCATGTGCCTAGGCTGTTTATAGTTGCAACTTTTATTTAATTCTAATAAAGATAAATGAATAGTGCTGCAATAAAGCTTCTCGTGGAAGACTCATTTAACATGAAGACACATTTCCAGACACCTCACATCTTCTTAGGAGTCTTTTAGTTCCCTTACAAATTAATTAGTCAAATGAACTATTATGCATTAAACGAAAATCCTAATTTTGTACAACTGTAATTCGACTCATAATTTCAAGACACTACTTATTCTACAAGCTTCTAGTTTTAAGAGTGTGAAATTAAGTTACTCATAATTACTTTAGAGAAAAATAATGCAAAAAAAAATATATACATATATACACGATTCATTTGTAGCCATATCCAAAACAACTTGTGCTCTTCATAATTTTCTCTAATAAACTTTAATATCAAGCTCTCATGTTTCATGTTATTATTCTATTCTGTACTGATTTAAATCAGAATTGATGTAGAACCAAAAAGAACAAATGCAAACAACAAACAAATCCTTTGGAAGATAGAAACCAAACTAGGACTATTTATAGTGTTTGAATAACCTTAGGGGCATATTTAATATGCTGAATGGGAATGAAAATGGAATTTCTATTGCCTATTCCCTTATTCAGTAGCCATTACCTTATGAAATCAGCGATGGGTTTTGTAATGATTTAAGTAATAGGGATTCTTACCCTCCTCTTCGGAACTCATATTACATGGCTTAGGTTTTTATAAAATACCTTAAATCCCTTATTTTCTTTTCTATATCTGTTTCAATAATTTTATTATTATTTTGCCTTTTTTAATTGTTTTGGCTTTCTGAACACTCAGTAATATATTACAGAAGTATAAATTTAATTTACTTTTCTTCAAGAGATTTACATGACATGTTGAGATTTTGAGGGGTTATCTTGTAATGGAATAGTTGAAATTTGCCAAAATTTCACTCGCGTAAAGATTACATTTTTTTTTTTAAAAGTTTGTAATAGTAAAAATTATAGATTGAGAGATATTTCTTTTCCTTCTCATTTATTTTCAAATATTGAAAGATAATCATATGATTATTATAAAGAATAAGCCTGTTCAAATAAAATAGTTAATTGAATATTATTGATGAGTATTTTGGAGTTTTTGTTAATACCTGATTCCATTCCTTCCAATATTGCTATCAACCAAACACATCAATGGAATCTGAATTCTCATTCAGTGGGGCATACTAGACACATGGATTCGACTTCTATTCTCTATTCCATTCCTTATTCCGCACTAGACATAACCTAGAAATATTCGGATTAGGAGTCCTAATTTAATTAGGACTACACAATAATGAATCTCCACAATTTCTACATTTTATATTTATAAAATGAGCGCTTTGAAAACCTTAAGGATAGTGTTTGCATTACTCCCCCTTGGTTGAAAATAAATCGACTGTAAAGCTTATCGCAAAGAAGCATCCAAGAGAGAAGGATTGAAGGTCTGAAATTCCTCATGTAATTCATGTAGGCTTAGATCTAAGCTTTTGTACTATGGAGAACGGGCCAATGGCTTGCACATGAAGCTTCTTTAGAGAACTTTTAGGAAATCTTTCAGGGTGAATGCGAACCATAACATAACACCTACATTGAATTCTTTAGTGCTACGACGCATATCAACAAGAAATTTGTAATTTTCATTTCTTAAAGCAACCTTTCGCCTGGTCAACTTGCAAATCATGAATGTGTTGAGCAAAAGATTCTGTGGTTCGTGAAAGATGAATATCGGGTGGAAGAGGAACAAGATCAATTGGTTTGCAAGGAGAATGTCATGAAAATCTCAAAAGGACTTCTACCTGTGGAACACAATAAGTTGCTTGGCTTGGGAAGTAATTGTTGCTAGGGGGCTGACCAGAACTAGAAAATAAGGGTTGGGGGTCAAAATATGTTTATTTACTCTTTGAGGGATCAAAATCTAACTTTTCACTAGGAAATCAAATTTCTAACATAGGTAAATCTTCAATTCACCTCCTATTAGTTCTTTTGACTCTTCTTAATTGCTTATCAAACCATTTCCCAGGTACATTTTTTTTTGTCTTTCTATCATCTCGGACAAAAACAGTGACTAGAGTTATTTTTGTTGATGGCTCTACAACTACTGTTTAGACTCGACTTCTCTTGGCCAAGCACATCTGCTTTGTGCCTAGGTTATAGGACCCCTTTTTGCTTTAGTGCTTCTTGTGCGTTTAATGACTAGTTTTGTTGGATTTTGTGTATCTTCTTGGCAAAGCATTTTGAAATGGCTTTTGGATCCCTTTGAAAAAAAAAAATATCTTTTGAATTCTTCTTTATCGATGTTATTTACCCCTCTTAAGATGCACTTTTCTCTTATGATAGTGAGGACTTTTATTTGGTTTTGGTGTTGTCTAAAAGGTGGATACTAACAATATGTTACAAAAAAAAATTATCCGTTTGACTTTTGAAAGTCAGTATGGAAAAAATATTACTTGTGTATTTCATCAATAGGGTTGCATATATATATATATATATATATATATATATATATATAGAAGATATTATAAACCTATTAGGACTGTAACTCCTAGTAGAACTCTATTTACAACTAATCTTTAACACTCCCCCTCAAGTTGGAGCATAGATGTTAATCATGCCCAACTTGTTATAAAGATAGTCAACTAGAGGTCCATTTAGAGCTTTTGTTAAGATATCTTCTAATTGTTCACTTGTTTTAACATGCCCTGTAGAGATAACACCCTGTTGTATCTTTTCACGAATGAAATGACAATCAATCTCAATATGTTTTGTTCGTTCGTGGAATATCGGATTTGATGCACTGTGAAGAGCAGCTTGATTATCGGACCATAATTTTGCAGGCAAGGACGACTTGAAGCCAATTTCCTCTAACAATTGACGAATCCAAATTAATTCACAAGTAGATTGAGCCATAGCGCGATATTCTGATTCAGCACTCGATCATGAGACTACATTTTGTTTCTTGCTTCTCCATGATATCAAGTTACCACCCACAAAGACTATATCCTGAAGTTGACCTTCTATCAATCTTCAAACCTGCCCAATCCACATTTGAAAAACACTCAATGTCCAAATGCCCATGATTACTATAAAGCAAGCCATGACCCGGATTACCTTTCAAGTAGCACAAAATTTGTCCTAAAACTTTCCAATGAATAACAGTAGGAGAAAACATAAATTGGCTTAAGATTCTCACAGAGTAAGCAATATCTGGATGTGTTACCGTAAGGTAATTCAATTTACTCACCAATCTTCTATACATCTCAGGATGATCAAATAACTCACCATTAGTTGAAAGTTGCAAATTAGGAGTCATTGGAGCACTGCATGGCTTGGCACCCAGTTTTCCAGTTTCCTTTAGTAAGTCAAGGATATATTTCCTTTGAGATAAGAAGATGCCTCTCTTACACCTAGACGCTTCAATACCCAAAAAATACTTTAATAATCCTAAGTCTCTCGTCTGAAACTGAGTTTGGAGAAACGACTTGAGTGATGTGATGCTGGCTGAATCACTCCCTGTAATAGCAATGTCATTAATATAAACCACAAGTAGAATCAAACTAGTCTTAGCACTTCTGAAAAGTACAGAATGATCAGAAGTACTCTCTTGCATGCCAAATTGGTGTACCACATCGCAAAATCTACCAAACCAAGCTCAAGGACTCTGTTTTAGGCTATAAAGAGATTTGCGAAGTTTACACACTTAACCCGACTCCCCCTGAGCAACAAAGCCTGGCGGTTGCTCCATGTAAACTTTTTCTTGATGATCCCTATGAAGAAAAGCATTCTTAACATTTAGTTGATGTAAAAGCCAAGCAAAAGTAGCTGCTAAAGAAATAAACAAATGAACAGAAGACAATTTGGCAACAGGAGAAAAAGTGTCAGAGTAATCAACGCCATAAATCTGAGAATAGCCCCTGGCAACTAACCGAGCCTTGAGACGAGCAACGGACCCGTTAGGATTTGTTTTTACGGTAAAAATCCACTTACACCCAATAGCTTTCTTACCTGTCGGGAGGGGCACAAGATCCCAAATACTATTAGTATCTAAGGCAACTATCTCCTCTTTCATTGCTGCACACCAACCAGGATGGGATAAAGCTTGAACAGCAGTTTTAGGAGTAGAAACAGAGTCTAGATTATCAACAACATATCGAGATGAAGCAGAAAGATGATCATAACGAACAAAAGAAATAGGATAGGTACATTGGCGTTTACCTTTTCGAAGAGCAATGGGAAGGTCAAGGTCTGACTGAGCAGTGGATGTCACAAGCTCAGGTTGAGTAGAGGTACCTAGATCTTTTGTTGAAGTGGCTGGTGGGGGAAGTGAATCAAGAGTCCCTGGTCTTCTGGAATAAATCTTTTCAAAACGAGGGCAAGCAAATGCAGGTGCAGGAGTAGGAATAGGAGTAGCAGATGCTGTAGTAAGACTAGGTGCAAGATCAGAAATAGGAGTAGGAGTAGTAGGGCTAGGAAGGTGTTGGATAATGTAGACTAAGAGCTCATTATCCTTCCCCTCACTCTTATATATAAGAGAAGGAGAAAAAAATGGAGTATTATCAAAGAATGTGACATCTATAGAAACAAGATAATGGTCAAGATCAGGAGAGAAACAACGATACCCCTTTTGATGTCTAGAATACCCAAGGAAAACGCAATGAATGGACTTTGGATCCAATTTGGATACCTATACACGAACATCACAAACAAAACAAGTACAATAAAAAATACGAGGTTCAATGAGAAATAGAAGCTTAGATGGAAACAATACATTATAAGGAATTTCACCATTAAGCATAGAAGAAGGCATGCGATTGATCAAGAAACATGCAGTAGAAAAAACATCAGCCCAAAAAGGCTTAGGGACCTTCATTTGGAATAGAAGTGCTCTAGCAACCTCGAGAAGATATCTATTTTTTTTTTTCTACAATCCCATATTGAGGAGTATCAACACAAGATGTTTGATAGAGAATACCGTTCTGTGACATATAAGATTGGAAGGAACTGGATAGATATCGTTTAGCATTATCACTTTGTAGTATGCAAACAGAGGTATTAAATTGAGTTTTAATCTCAGCACAGAAGGAACAAAAAATGGAGAATAGCTCTGAACGAGTTTTCATTAAAAATAACTAAGTAACACGAGAATAATCATTTACAAAAATAACAAAGTACCTAAATCCAGTTTTAGAAATATCAGGACATGGACCCCAAATATCTGAATGAACTAACACAAAAGGAGATGAAACTCGTTAATTGACTCGAGGAACTAAAGATAAACGATGATGTTTGACAAATTGACAAGATTCACATTCTAAAACTGATAGAGACTGGAACTGTGGACACAACTTTAAAGTTGACAATGAAGGATGACCCAAACGACAATGAAGGATGACCCAAACGACAATGAATCTCAAGAGGAGATAGAGCACCCGCACAAGAAACAAATAACGAAACTTGTTCATCCAAAAGATAAAGGCCACTAGACTCACGTCCTCTACCAATAATTCGCTTCGTCAAAAGATCCTGAAACACACAATAGGTAGGATAAAATAGCTTTTGTATCTTGGGGTTTAGCATCCATTATAAAAAAAAAAACTAAATATCCCAACAGCAATTCAGAAACAGAGGCACAAAATAATAGCGCGAACCCAACAAAACAGTAGCAACACCAAAGAAAACACAAACAGCAGTAGCAGCCGGATCATAGAATAGAAACTGAGGAAACAAAGAAAGAGCCTGCCAGAATGTTGCCAGATTGGAAAACTACCCACCTGAAAAGCTTCCTGGCGTAGAGTCGACCTTGAAGAGTGAAACCCGGTTGTCGGAAACTGCTGGACGTGCCTCCACTCGCCGGCGCGTGGGATGGTGTCAGATTCTTCTAACGGTGCATGACACTCACTCGCTAGGTTTCCAGTGACCGGACTTCGGGGGAGAGCCAATCGGCGGCCTGTCCTCCTTCCTTGGGTGGCAGTGAGACGAAAATAACAGCCTAGGTAAGAGACCTAGACTGGCAGTAGACTCTGTGTGTTTTTCTTTTTTTTTTTTTCTCTTTAACAAGCCAAAGGCTTTGATACCATGAAAGTCAGTATGGAAAAAACATTACTTGTGTATTTCATCAATAGGGTCGCATACATATATATATACAAGATATTATAAACCTATTAGGACTCTAACTCCTAGTAGAACTCTATTTACAACCAATCCTTAACAACTTTTATATTTTTCACTAGTCTATTATGTGTTACAAGCATTGAGAGGTGGCAGCTGTCTTTAGTGTCTTAGAGGAGTATTGGGCATGTCTAAAGTCCCTTGATTTTATTGGTTTAGAAATTGTGATGGAGAGGATTTGGTGGTAAAGATACGCTAAACTTCTTTGGAATTATGTTTCTATTTTTTTTTCCTTTGGTTATGTAATGGAGTCTTTGGATGAAACAAATGCACAAAATTTCATAGTTCAGAGTTTGTCCTCTAATTTGCTATGGGACAACTTGATTGATTTCTACATATAAGTTATGGGCAATTGATTGAAGTGTATCATGTTCATATTTAATTGGCATGTTCTCTTTGATTTGCCTATTATTCAATCCCTTAAAGATTGAGTTTGCTAGATCATCTTCATTGGAAATTTTTTCTTAGTTTGTGGCTTAATCTGTCAATAACTTTGTGCCTAACACTAATTGATTTTCTATATTTGCATTTGGCATATCCATATAATTGTTTATTTTTGCATTACATTTTGCAATTCTTGGGTACTTGGTGTCAGCCATTTATTGCTAAAATACATTGTAGCTATACAAGTAAAGGGAATCTCTAGTGCAATTAACAACTAATTTGGGAGGAATAGACTTATTGAATTGATGAATTATCTTCTAAGGTCTTGAGGTGACTTCTAGGCAAAAAGCAGTTGGCTGAGCAATGGTATGGCTATCTCAATGAACTAATTTGGGAGGAACATAGACTCGTTGAATTGATGAATTATCTTCTAAGTTCTTGAGGTGACTTCTAGGCTCTAGGCAATGGTATAGGCTTCTCATTTTGTCGAGTTCATATATATTTTCCTTTGGAGTAATACAATGCCAAAAATTGTTGAGGTTTTCCCTATTAAAAACCTCCTTATTCTACATAATGCGATTCTTTTGTGATTTTGTTGACGTTTTGTCTGAAGAGTGTTGCTGATGCCTAAAACACAATAGAGGAAAGACATGGTTTTGGATTGGGCATTTATTACTCGGAAAGTTAAGTGTACCTAGGTGTGGTGATAAGTAGACTAATGTTGTCTAGCTAGATAAAATTGAGGATTAAATATTAGGCAATTGAAGTTGACCATGATAGGGCCGAGATATGATCAAGAAATGCAGTTCATTACATTGATAAGTTTAAGGAGATCAGACTAAATGTGAGCAAGTCTTTAGATATCGCATATATCATTTTGGGTTACATTATGACCTTGATAAAACTAAATGTGATGGGGAGAAGACATTTGGAAAACTTGTCTGAGGCCTAAATGTGTCAACATTGCTTATGTAATGGCCATTCCTCAATACCATATCTTCCCCTGTAAAATAATGAAGTGTAACTCTCCACGTGTCAATGTTGAAATTTGGACGTGCTCTATGATGTAACTTGGAGGCTTTGATGATGAGAGGGAAGTCTTTGCTACAGTTTTGTATACTTGACGGTAAATGTAAAGCGGCACACATGCACAAGCAAACATGGCAAGTGAAAAAAAAAATGGCAAGAAGTGCACACATGCTTTGAACAAAAATTAAAAGGACAAGACGTGATTAAGTGAATGGGTTGTGGTTTCCAATGATGTACATCATTGGATAATAGGAAAAGAGGAAATAAGAGTACGGCAGGCAAGCCATTTTAATAGGCTGGCAGTTTTGTTGCATCTTGATTACTATGCCAAAATAATAGTTATTCATTTTCTTATGCTGCAACCGCATTAAGAATGGTAGAAAAATAATTTGAATTAAGATTTTGGTGGAATTTGCATAGATTCAAACCTTTTTATCTTCTGTTATTTATATTCTCCAGCTCATTTGGAACGTTCATTAACCATCCATTTTAAATGGACATCAAAAGGACAGCATATAGAAAATAAAAAATTCATGCTTTTTTTTTAACTTCATGGATTTGCTCTTTTTTATTTGTGTATCTGAGTGCTTAGTTTATTGAAAACGCTGTTGTCCCTTGTTATTATTAGTCTTTAAGTTATGAAAATATTAGCCAGACTTTGGCTGTGAACTTGAGGTGAATTAGGTTGTACCCTTTCATCTGTGGTCTATTTTAGTCAATTATCGAGTTCAAACCAGGCGAAGAGATGCTGACTTTATAATTTTTCATCACACTTGAATTTTTATCAAATTGAACCTATATATATAGCTTGATATTGAATTATCAGAGATTAGGTTTTTGGAAGAAACTCATTCTCTATTTCTTGTGTATTTGTGATTTACATCAAGGTGTGTATATGCACATAAACCTACAAGTATATAGGAAATTTACAATAAAGGAAAGAAATCAAGGATCCCTAAGAGTAATATAAATGAACACTCTCGCTTAAGTTGGTATTTAGATATTGCACATACCCAACTTGCAAACTAAAATATGAGATTGTTTGCTATTAAGCCCTTTAGTGAGAACATTTGCAATCTGATTAGCCGAAGTCACGTGAGTAATCTTCAAAACACCTTGGATGTTTTTTTTGTTTTATGAAATGTCCATCAATGTCAATATGCATTGTCCGATCATGTTGAATAGGATTTTGAGCAATACTAATGGTGACCTTGTTATCACCTGAGCTATAGCTCTATATTCCGCTTATGCAATCGAACGTCCTATTACAGTTTGCTTTTTACTTCCCCAAGTAACTAGGTTTCCTCTAACAAAAGTACAATAACCAGAAGTTGATCTCCTATCGATTGGAGATCCAACCCAATCAGCATTAGTGAAGGCTTTGATTTTTAGGTGACCATGCTTAGACAAAAGTAGACCTCTTCTAGGTGTAGACTTTAGATATCTTAAAATGCGAAAGACAACTTCAAGATGAGAACTACGAGGCTTATGCATATATTGACTAACTAGACTTACATATGTTATATCAGGTCTAGTATGTGAGAGATAAATCAATCTGCCAACCAATTTGATATGTCAAGTCTAGACTTACGAGGCTTTGATGTCGACCCAAGTCAACCGTTTCTTCCGTTCCTGCTAGCAATTTACGATTAACTTCAATGGGAGAGTTAGTTGGTTTACAACTGAACATGCTAGTTTCTTTCAAGAGATTTAGGATCTACTTCCTTTGAGAGAGAAAGATCCTTTTATTTGATCTAGCGACTCTATATCCGGAAAGTATCTCAAACCTCCTAAGTCTTTAATCTCAAACTCGTGAGCCAACAACTTCTTTAAGTGAGCAATCTTCTCTTCATCATCTCCAGTCACAACCATATCATCAACATAGACAATTAGTAAAGTAATCTTAACATTGGTGTCTGATAAACAAGGTATGATCAATATTACTTTGAGAAGGAAATCGTGTCCTTAGTACACCTATCAAACCATGTTGTAGGTGACTGTTTCAACCCATACAATGCTTTCTTTTAATCTGCAGATCTTACCTTTGGTTTTCTTATTATCAAAGCTTGGAGGAATATCCATGTAATTTCTTCTGAATCACCATGCAAAAAGGCATCTTTTACATTAAATTGATGCAAGCTTCGATCCAGGCTGGTTGCACAAGATTATAGGACTCTAATGGTGTTCCTCTTTGCAACAAGAGCAAAAGTTTCCTAATAGTCCACTCCATAGGTCTGAGTAAATCTCTTTGCCACCAATCTGGCTTTGTACCTTTAAATTGTGCCATCTGCCTCGTGTTTTACTGTGAACACCTATTTGCATCCCACTAGTTTCTTCCCTAATGAAGGGATAACAAGTTCCCAAGTTCCATTTTTGGCCAAAGTTTTCATCTTCTCATTGTTGCTTTCCATTTTGGATCTTGATATGTTTCCTGCAAATTCTGTGGAATAGAAATAGAAGAAACAAACAATACAAAAGCTCTATAGGAAAGAGATAAAGAGTCATAAGAAATAAATTGGGATATTGGGTATTTGGTGCAAGTTCTAACCCCTTTTCTAAGAGCAAAGGTAAGATCAACATCATCAATGATAAGTTTAGAGTCAGGAATATTAACAGAAGGAATTGCATCAGAATTAAAACCAAGAGTTATAAAAGACTCACCAGATGTTTTTTAGGAGCTGATTGCAGAGATGACGACTGATTAGTTGTATCATGCATGATGACACTAACCTTTTCTCTTCGACTATACCTCTTTAAATATGACCTATAAAGTTTATCTTTTCTTGGTTCATGTTCGCTGCTAGTGTAAGATTCACATTGTTTAGGAATAGATATGGACATAGGAGCTAAAGAAGCTTCCTCTTCAATCATAATCTCCCCTTGAAGAGAAGTTGGGGAGAAATAAGGCTTAGACTCTCTAAGGTCACATCATACTCTCAAGGTATTTTCGAGTTGGAGGATGATACCACTTATAACCTTTTTGAGTGGTAGAATAACCAACAAATACATATTTTAAAGCTTTAGGTTCTAAGTTGCCTCAGTGTCTGTAATGAACAAAACAAATACAATCAATCACTTTTGGGGGAACGCTATATGAAGTATTACCCTGTAAGGCTGCTATAAGGCTATTAAAATTGAGTGTCTTAGGAGGCATCCTATTAATGAGAAGCTGTAGAAAGCACTACATTTCTCCAATAATTCTTGGGAACATTCATGGTGAGTAAAAGAGATTTAGCTAACTCTAGTAAATACCTATTTTTTCTTTTAGCGACCTCATTTTGGACACTATTATTCACACAACTAGATTGATGTATAATTCAACTTGAGTCTAAATACGACTGAAACATGCTATCCATATACTCTATCCCATTATTAGCCCTAAAAATTTTTATCTTTGCATCAAATTGTGTAATAATCATGTTATGAAAGGATTTAAAGTAAGAAAACACTTCACTTTTTGCTTTCAGTAAGTAAACCTAAGTTAATTTAGTATAACAATCAACAGAGGTGATAGGCCATTTATAGTCAGATAAGGAAATAGAAGTAGGACCTTGTACATCCGAATGAATAGTCATGAAAACGAACTAAACTTTTATTATTATGGGAAATATGAGAACTCCTTGTATGGTTAGCAAGTTCACAATTTAAAGACTTTAACTGACAATGCTCAAAAAGACAGATATAATTTTCTTGGAACAAAAAAAGAAGGATGTCCTAATCGCCTGTGCCATGTACTTATTTCTTGACTAGCATTACCGCGATTTCCTAACAGGGGGTCCTGGAACACTATGAGCCAGAGGACTACAACCTTTTTCGAGAAGATACATGCCATCGCAATCTACCAAAGCCAATCGTTTTCCATGTTCTCAAATCTTGCAGAACACAATGAGTAGGAAAAGTCAACTTTGCAGTTGAGAGCTCTCGTAATTGCGCTAACAGATTAAAGGTTTACAGGAAAATTAGGAATATAAAGGACAGAAGTTAAATTAATGGTGGATGTGCACCTAATAGAACCCGTGCCAGAAATAGGTGCGAAATTACCATCATTAATGTGAACAATTTCTTTGCCAGAACAAGATAAATAGGTTAAAAAATTATTACAAGAGTCTGTCATATGCTTGTTTGCTCATGAATCTATAATTTAGCCCATACCAGATTGCACAAAATTAGAAGTAGCTGTGGTGGATGAAGAGTTAAGTTTTGACAAAAACCGCCTTAATAATTGTGTCTTCAATCAAGAAATTGCTACTATAGCTCAGTGTGCAATTGGTCTAGTTGAACCAATTCTTTTGCCACCATGACCCATACTTTTACTCCCACGATCCCTGGTTGGTTGTCCATACAATTTTCAACATGTTTCTGTGGTTTTAATACCATTACCCATGATTAAATATGAGTAATAAACTAGCCAAAAATTAGGAGCAGACACACAATCTAACCAGCAAAGAAGAAGGGACAGTAGCCGAAAAACAGCAAGAATAAGAAATGCACAGCGGAATACTTGAAAAAAATCAAACTCAGCAGCATATAAAGGATGGTACCCAAAAAATTAAAGTGCAAAACGAGTGGAGACCAAAGCTTGGACAAAGGCGCAACCTTCAAGGAAGAATTTTTGAAACTGAGAAGGCCAGAAAACACCCCCCATGCAGCGGCGCGTGAGAAGGACGCAGAAACTTTGTGAAGCGCGTGACACGGCCGGCTGATGGTGGGATTTTGGGAAATGACCAGTCAGCAGGTGGGCTTCCGTCTAGGGTGGATGACCATCCACCCCTTCTTCTATGACTGTCTAGAAGCTTGTCCCAAAACTGGTCCCAGAAACAACAGTAACATAAAGTGAACAGATTTTTTTTTTCTTTTACATATTTGCCAAAATAGCTTGCTTTGGCTCTGATACCATGAATTATCATAGATTAGGTTTTTGGGAGAAACTCTCTTTTTCTCGTGTATTTGTGATTTACATCAAGGTGTATATGTAAACATAAACCTACAACTATATAGGAAATTTACAATAAAGGAAAGAAATCAAGGATCCCTAAGAATCATATAAGTCAACCCTTGATAGTGTCACAATATTATTGTCTAGTACTTTATTAATAGCATAAATTTTGAATGCATCTCTGTGCAGTTTTTCTTGGATTAGACAAATGCAAGTTACCATCCATGTTTGCTAAAGGCTGTTGTGAATTTTGTTCTCTATTATAGTCATTAAACTAACTGTATGACATCTTTCATCAAAAGATTAACATAGAGACTAATTTTTCACTTCATTTCTTATATTAATAATTCATCTCTTAATTATTTAAATACTTATTAGGTTGATTCCAATGGTGGAGTTTCTTTTAAGCATCGATTATCTGGTCACCAAAAACCTGTGTCCTCTGTTTCCTGGAGTCCTGATGATCAGCAGCTTCTCACTTGTGGGATTGAGGAGACTGTCAGGCATTGGGATGTTTCTTCTGGTGAATGCCTCCATGTTTATGAGAAAGTTGGTCTTGGCCTCGTTTCCTGTGGATGGTTTCCAGATGGGAGACGGGTCTGCACTGGCATTAATGATAAAAGCATCTGCATGTGGGACTTGGACGGAAAAGAGCTAGAATGTTGGAAAGGGCAACGAACTTTGAAGATCTCTGATTTGGAAATAACAAGCGATGGGAAACAGATCATAAGTATGTGCAAAGAAACTGCAATCCTACTACTTGATAGAGAAGCAAAAAATGAGAGAGTGATTGAGGAGAATCAAACAATAACTTCATTCTCATTGTCAAGAGATGATAAGTTTTTGCTGGTCAATCTTCTGAACCAAGAAATCCATCTTTGGAAAATAGATGGTGGCATCAAGCTTGTGGCCAAGTATAAAGGTCACAAACGCACCCGGTTTGTTATTAGGTCTTGTTTTGGGGGACTTGAACAAACTTTTATCGCCAGTGGTAGTGAAGATTCACAGGTATGGATAATATCTCCTTTTAAGCTAAAATACTAGCATATGAGATTTCAATTTTGATAATGACCAAAAAGCTATATATAGTGTATCTTCTCTCTCCATTTTTCTTTTTGGCTTATGATTCTTACATGGATAATCTTTTTTTAATCTGATCTGTCTCTCCTGGGTCTGGGGGAGGAAACATGGTAAAAATCATATGCTGTGTTTTCAATTTTGGCTTCTCCAAGAAATTATATTTGTGAAAGAGAGAAGAACAAAGGTTTGAAAACAAGCAATCGGTTTGATAATATTCTCATATATGGTTTAGGGTATATATAGTACACAGGAAATAGTTTTAAAAAAAAGGAGAATAATCTCCTAATATCTCCTAATTATGGCCGAGTATCATCCTAATATATGTACAATCTATTCCAATAATTACAAGATTCTAACAATATTGACTTGTGCTTTTCCATATCACTGGATTAATTGGTTAACCATATGATTTATTTTCATATGGGGTAAATCTCAACCATAGTCATTAGAAGGGTTATTAACTTCTATTTTTCTCTTAGAAACACTACTAAACCTTCTTTTTCTTAATGATAAAATCATCAGCATCAAAATATAGCCACATTTAGTCAAAAGCATGTTGTGGCAGCCTCATTAAATTCTTAATATATTTTCTATCAAGGTAGTTAAAAGTGTAAGGCACACTCTCCTGGCATTGTGCCAGCCCTTTGCATTAAGAACAAAGCAAAAACAAAAAGCATTGCTTCTTTGAAGGAAGAAAAACAATTTTTGAAGGCAATAAGAGTTCACTATTGGAAAATAGAGTTTGAGTAGTTGTAGAAGAAGAAAGACTAAAAAAAGATGATTCTGCTAAAAAAATATTACCTGGCTACCTATCTCCAAGAGTTCAAGTTTAAAAGAAAAGTGAGAAACCTACTTTTTTGTTGTTAATTTGTCTCGAAGTTGAAGTTGTCACCAAAGAGTCGTAAGGAAGGAAAGGACTCTAAAAGTGCTATTTTTACGATTTTTAATACCTTAGAGCGAGGGGCTTTTCTCGCTTCACACATCATATGAGGCGTGCAGTTAAGTGGAAAAAGCACTTGCTTCATTGAATGTGCCTTGTCTTTTATATTTGAAAGCGCTATGCTACTTGTTGCAGCGCTTTAAGCGAGCTTGTTTTTCTGTTTTAACTACATTGTTTTCTATGCTTGGTAGACTAGTCAAGACTTTCCATTCTCCCCCGTCCTCCATTCTCAGTTGTCCCTCTCTATAATGTCATTATAGACAAACACATGGTATAAAAAACATAAACTGGGTAGGAAAGAGAATAGGGAGAGAGGTTGAGTAACCTGTGGCGGGAGTTTATTTCTGCCTTAGTTACTAATTTGTAACCCAATCCCATTGAAATCAGTAAACTTCAATTTGACTGCAAGATTACTACACATTCATTTATGGGACGATAAACACATTGAGATCAAATTTCAACCATGTTGACATTCTAATTATATAATTTATTGTGTAATGGGCCCATAAATTTTGCTTGATTCTCTCTCTTATCTCTTGTACTTTTTCTTTCTTTTTCCAAATGAACAGCGTATCAATTAAAAATATTATGTGTTTATCATGTCTTTAAATTTGAAAGAATACTGTTGACTACCAAACTCTGCTTTGTAAGAGTCACTGTAAAAGACCTAAATTTTAAAGGTGGAGAATAAATTGGTTTGGTTATGTGGTTCTGTCTAGGGTTTGAAGGGACAGTTAATTTGTTATTGCAACTTCACACTGCCATCTCTCCCCACCTCCAAAGTTAGCATGAATAAAAAAAAAAAAAAAAGAAACAGAAAAATGCAGCCGATGATGGTTGTCAAAGCAACAGTGACACAATATCTAGGATACACTTTGTCCATACTAGGGATGAATTAGCTATTTATGAGGTTTATTTTGGTGTTAAATGAAATATCTAATGAAATAAATGTTTTAGTTTATTGTTCCATTAGATTTATTTTTTATTTGATTGCATTTCTTTATATTCAGTTTTGTCCTATCAAACTACTCCTTAATTCATTACTATTGTAACACATTTGTGGTAAATTCATAATCCATGTTTAGGATGATGATAACTGAAAATTTTAGTTGTGCTCAAATATGTTGTCAGGACATGCATTCATTTGTTGAATTTGTCTCATTTCTTGTTATGTTATCGTTAAATCTTGTTTTGTATTTGGTATTTCCTAACTTCTTTTTATTTTTAATATGGATTGTAGAATACTTACTTGATCAAGAATCTAATTATTTGGTAGCTTATGTGGGTTGTTATAATAGATATGTTACTGTATCATCGATCTTCGTGTACCTTTTCACATATGAAGTAGCTGAATTCTGAAGGATATTATAATAGATATATGTTAGTTAGGATGTTGAATTAGATGAATCCTATTGGTGGGTTAAGAGTAGAAAAATGGGCATGCAAGATTGTTGGGGAAACTTAAAATGCGTTAGGCTGCAGAACCAACAACTGAATGGACCAAAGAGACCTGGACCTGGATCTTGTTGTAGAATGTGGTCTTGTGGTGATGTGTGACAGGCCAAACGCTTGTCAGGGGTGTGAAAGAGAGAAGAAGTTTTGAAACAAGCAATTGGCTTGATAAATTTTCATATACGGTTTAAGGTATATATAATACACAGAAAATAGTTTAAAAAAAGAAAATAATCTCCTAATATCTCCTAATAATTTCCTAGTATCCTTCTAATATATGCACAATCTACCCCAATAATTACAAGATTCTAACAAGGGGCATTGGTGGAAAAGAGGGAGGCCCATGGTTGTGGTGTTAGAGAACCGTATACCTGTCTATCTTGAGCAAAGACAAGCGGAAGCCCATGCCTGGTTGCATTTGGGGGGATTGTTGAATGAGATGAATTAGCTTAGCGATTTTAAGACATGGCCCAATAAATGTTGGAGGAGGAAAATTGGAACATCAGAAAATAGCTTTAGATGTCATAGAATCTCCTAGAAAGGCTTGTATCATTCATATAGTCACTAATGAAATATTTGAATTAGTAAATTTATATAGGGTCTTGAGTTGTAGTCCATATTGATCGTCTGGTAGTCTGAATGTTTGCTTCTAGATAGATATGTTCTTTGACTGGGGATCACTTTGTTTTCCGGTGATTCTCTTTTGTCCATGAATATCATTGTTGTTTTGCTTCTGTAGGTATATATATGGCACAGATGCTCAAGAGAGCTCATAGAGGCATTGCCTGGCCATTCTGGGGCTGTTAATTGTGTGAGCTGGAATCCAAAGAATCCACACATGTTGGCATCAGCTAGTGATGATCGTACAATTCGAATATGGGGCTTAAATGGTCTGTGCATGAAACAAAAGGGCACTCACAGCAATGGCATCCATTACTGCAATGGAGGAACTTAGAGAAAACTTGAAGCATCAAATCAAAAAGATAAATTCTTCTTTCCGTTGACCATTGCTTTCATGTATATACACCTGTTTTCATTGCCCAACACAATAACAATGTGAATTATGCAGCAACTTTGTGATAATAAATTATCATTTTAACATTTTTATTGATTCTTTTTATTTTATTTTTGTTTTTGAGAAATTTTATTAATTCTTTCATAGTCATTGCTGAAGGGTTTTGGTGCAAAAATGATACACAATTTACTTATGCCGATTTATCTAAATAATAGCATCACCGCTCATTTTGTAGCTTGTTACGTATCTGCTGAACTGTGTTCTCCGGATGAGTTGGAGTTGAAGGAAGTTTTGGATCAATAATTTTCAGCCAAACATATAAATTTCCCATTGTACTTTTTGTAAAAATTTGTGGCATACGAACTCTGTACGGGATTTATTGTGCTTCTAAAATTATTAATTTTAGCAACAATGCATAATTGTTAGGCTTTTGGCTTCGGTATACAAATATGGATCTGTTGTGTAGTTAGTACAATTTTTGAAATAGTAATTTTCGTATTTTTTTTAGCTAGTCAAGCGATAGAAATAAGAAATGATTCATGATTATTTAAATAATATAGAGAATATATAGAACATATATGAAATGCATGTATGCAGGATGGTGTGCACAATTTATTATTACTCACAGTGACAGCATAATAAGTTTAAGTCTGTCTTGAGTTCTGATTTGGAGGAGTAGTAGAGGAACTTGGTCGATCTAAGAAACACGTATAATAAGGAAAATATAATCGGATAATGACTCCCTTAATTAAGAATATTAATTTTATAAACTTATCTGTTTATTTTATTTTTTCTGATTAAATTTCTATTAATTCACTATATAATCTTATTATTTACCAGCAATTAATTTATTCACTTATTTTGTATCTAGTCTAGATATCAATTCTATTTATTTCATCACAAAATATATTAATACTCCAAATTATAATTTAACACTAATAATAATAATATTTCATTAGCAATTTTACCAAATACTCTAATTATCATCCGAATAATTTAATTATATAAAAATCTTTAATAATAACCATTTAATTTTTGTGCTAAAAACCATTAATGAAATAACCCATTAATTTATTTTTAAAAGAATTTTTATTTAAAATTTAATTGTAAATTTTCACCAATGAGAATTGGTTAAAAATAATATTTTATGCCGCGAACCGAATCGAAAACTGAATTTAAATAGTCTAACTCAGTCAAAAAAATCCTTAAATCAAATGGAATTAGGCGAAATCATTGGGTTAGACCAAATCGGTTCAAATTAAACCGAAACCATTTAATTAAAATAAATAAATAATAAATAATAAAAAATAAAATTAATTAATAAATTAATTAAAAAAAAAACTTTTTTTCTCTCTTCCCGACATCTCTCTCCCTCTCTCTCGCTCAGCCTTCTTCCCCGACAATCCCCTCTCCCTCTCTTCCGTTCGCCTCACACCAGACAGCCACCATCACCACCTCCCCTCCAGGCGACCTCCAAGCATGAACTGACGGTGAAGGTCAGCTCCTCCTCCTCC
>CANUEX010047500.1:0-90939 GCA_948099535.1 Jatropha multifida | reverse complement strand
GATGTGGGCCCGAGCTGCAAATAGTATGCATTACTAATGCTGGGTTATAATTAATAACTCTGATTGTCTTATAAAAAAAAATGTCATAATGTGGGCTTACTATTCCGATAGTCAAATGATATTAGGGATGAGTTGTGATAGTTTAGGCTTATTACGGGCCTCGGGTGCCTTAAGCTTACTTAGGTCCTAGTGCCGGTCCGGCCCACGATTTTGGGTCGTGACAGTAAGTAGCAGTTTGGGAATTGAAATTTAATACTAAACTTGATTAGGATTTTAAATTGATCGATAGACTATTTTATAATTAAATCTGATTATTTAACTTTTATTATTGAAGGTTTCATATAGGAACTGATATTTTAAATTCAGATACCCTTTTATAAAAGCTGATTTATAGGTAAATAAAAAATAATTTCATTCTACAGGGATTTGTTCTTCTATTTGATTTTGTTGGAAACTTATTTACATGAATTATAAAGTTATTAAGTTATTTCAAAAGTTTCTGTGAAATTATTAAATCTTTCGCTGACATTCTAATATAACAAAGAAGTATTAAGAAAAAAATTTTACCCTCTTTTTTAACAAATTATTTTCTTACTTAATTATCATGTTAATTTATTAAGCAAATCAGTCTGTGTTTTTAGCACAGAATGTGATATTTACTGTCTAGTCCTATAAGACCGAATAAGGGGTGTTACAAAAAACTTGAGCTGTCAAAATATAAGATATGGAGTAATTTAACTTTTTTATAATGCAGTAGTTGTCTCCAAATCATAAACAAATAGCACCCCAGAACAAATGAGTTAAACTAATGAGTATGTACTTAACAGATATTTAAATCAAATCATAAAATAAGTATCAGTATTGTCTCCAAACCATTAATTAACATATCGAAGAACACGTACTTAACCCATGTACAATAGAGCAATTGAATTCAAGAAGACCACTAATAGTTGCAAATGAAAATCTAAAATAAGATCTGAATATGGCACTTCTAAAATATGAAAAAGAAAGTTGACTTAATTGGACACCAAGCTCAATAATGTAAAGTTTTGTGGCAATAGAAATAAGAATAGAAGGATTCTCATTTCCTGGAGCTTCTTAAATAAAGAAAAATGATGTAACAAAAAAATTGTGCATAGTTTCATATTTATGAGATATCCCTGCATCTTATATTAGGTATAGGCAAATATTCAAGGGCTTGACTGTTGATCTGCAGATAAAAATTGCATGTACCCTTTGTAACTAATTTTTACCTCTACAAATTAAAAGCTATTTTATTATAATTTAAATGGTTTAATTATTATAAAACAAATGACTCAACAAAACCAAGAAAAACTATATATAAAATTTCTAAACAAGAAGAAAAATAAAATCGTAAATTAAGAATAGGACAACATCCACTTACAATTTATTTTAATAAGACAGACAAAATCGAAAACTCCATCCAAATGGTTCTTCAACTCAAATGACTCACATTTCGGCACAAATCAATCCAATTTGATAGGGTTTCAACATCTGCTTAATAAATAAAAGTAAAAATCAATATTAAATAAAAGTAAAAAATAAATACTAAATAAAGTGACAATCGAAATGATTTTATAAAGTTTAAGAACACATGAACATAGTGAGCCAAGTAAAAATATAATGACGTCATACAAAAGAAAATTATAAAAAAACTGAGAAAAATGATGACATTGAAAAGAAAAACTTATAAGTGAATAAGAAAGAAAAGTGATGAAATAAAAAGAATAAAGAAAACATAGAGAGACAACATCTTAAATACTTGAGAATTATTTAATTGAAGGAGTATACACGGGAGGTGAATAGTTATTTATGGATACCGTGTTTTTAATTCAATAGCTAAATTTTAGGTGGTTTATAATTTAAGCAATTTAAATAACGTGTTTTAAGATTGATAGTTGCATATGGATATTGTTCAGTAATTTAAACAATTTAATATAAATGAATTTATAGTAAACTATTAATTAAAATATTTAAATCGTTTAATTACAATATAGAAAAATATAATAAAATTTTAAAAATAAAAAAATAAAAAATTGGACAAAGATAGAGCGTTGAATTTTGTTCAAAAATTGGACAAATAAAGCGTTGACAATCAAGGGTCTTTGCAAGGAATTTCGATTAAGATAATTCTTATTTTGTCAGACTAATAAAATTAATTGCTGAAGATCCTTATTGCAAGATCTATGATACCAAAAAGATATAGATACCTATGGAAATACCTTTTTGGTCTAATTCATATTTCACAGACCTAATTCAATTATACAGGATGGAGTATGAAGAAGAATACAAAAAATGTATCACAAGAGGTAACAATGAAAAATGTTTGAGTATATTTTGGTATCAATAAAAAAAAGAAAGAAAAAAGAAAAAAAAAGAGAAAAAGATTTTTACAGGTTTTTCAGGTAGCAGAATCAGAAGACAGTTTAAAGAATATTACCAGTGAAAGAAATCAGACAGTTCAAGTAGAAGACAGAACGAAAAAATCCTCACCATAAATATCCTTCTCCACTCATAAGTGAACATGACCCACATATTCCCTATAATATCCACTTCCACTCATAAGTGGATGGATCCCACATGTTCCCCACTCATTACACTTGCCCAAATAGTAAAAATCCATGCTCAAATAGGAACCTTGCCCAAAATTTTTCCTATAAAAGGCAACTCACCCCTCTCTCCCAAAAACACAATTTTCCTACAACGCTCTCTTCACACAATTCCCTACGCACAACTCTCTTCCCTCTCTCATCAACACTCTCTTACACCACTTCTACCTCTCAAACATATCTCCCTCTACAACCTTCTCCCCATCCCTCTCATCCTTCTTTCTTAACCTTCTCCTTCTACCATACCCCTTTCCTACCTTCTCTTAGATATTATTATCATGTACTAGTAGAAGTTTGTAATCATTAGAAGTTGTAGTAATTAAGTAAGGAGTTGTAATCAAGCTTAAAGTTTGTACTAAGTTCCTCAAGTAATTTATGTAAGTGTTCTTTCCCATCTTTTCCTTTATGTTTATTTAGTATTTTTCCTTTATCACTTATGCTTATTTAGTTCTTATTTATATTCTAACTTGTTCTTCCTTTATTATTTATGTTTATTTAGTTTATTTTCTTAATTTTCTACACCAGTTGTTCATGAAACTGGTCCTTGCCCAGTTCGTGTTACTGATTTTATTTACTTAAGTTATTATTTTTTTATTTTCCTTTTGCTATACCAGTTGTTCATGAAATTGGTCCTTGCCCAGTTCGTGTTACTGGTTTTATTTCCTTAAGTTATTATTGCTTTATTTTTCTTTTACGATACCAGTTGTTCATGAAACTGGTCTTTACCCAGTTCGTGCTACTGGTTTTATTTACTTTACTGTTTATCTTCCAATTATCTGATCCTTTACTCTAATTTTATGTTATCTTCCAGTTATCTAGTTCTTTAATTTACTGTTTATCTTTTCAGTTATCTGGTCCTTTATATTTGTGTTATTTATTTTATATTCTTTTATTTATGTTCTTTCTTTAACTTTCTCTTACTGCTTTAATTAGTTTATTTTCAGTTACTTTTCTCTTCTTGCCTTTAGTTATTTTCAATAATTAGTTCTCTTCTCTATCTCCTTAATATCAATTGTCTTTTCTATTCTCTATCCCTTTCGATCCTTCCTCCTCCTTGGTATCAGAGCCCGCTTTAAAGCCATCTATGTTCGCTGCCAACCGCTTTAGAGAATCGTTGCCAACCAATTTTAGATGATCGCTGCCAACCTTTTTGAGTCTCTACAATATTTGACTATGTGTTCCTTTTTCCCACATTTGTAACATGCAACATCTTTGAAATCAGATTTTTTGTGGGGTTTTGATTTGGAGAATTTTTTGAAGGGAAGGAGGAGGAGGAAGATGGTCTGGCTTTTCTGTAATGCTTCTTTGAGTTTCTATAATATTTGGATTCCTTTTCTCTACTTTTGCAATCAGAATACATTTTTTGAGGAGGTTTTGTGGAGATATCAAACTGTTGATAGAATGAACCAAGTTCAGCTCTTGTTTTGTCCAATTCTCTTTTGAGCTGCTTTTGTAATTTTAGATCTTGGCAAATTTTGAGACTTTCCTTTTGAGTGTAACTTATCAACTGGCCATATGTGAGTTTACTATAAGGGATCTGTTTACCATAATATATAATATATATAATCTAATGTTAAATTTATAATGTTAAAATTGCAAGCATAGGCCAACAAACGCAGAGTCAACAAAAGATTAACATTTAGAAAAAAAGAAGAAAAAAAATATAAAAGAAAAGAGAGAAGAGTGGATTGGAGATGATGTTATTGAATCAAAGTTCTGAATACTAATTGAAGACACAATCTTGGAACCTAATTATGAAGTCAAAAACTAATTAAGCCTCCTATAACAATGACTAGAAAAAACAAAATCAACTGAAAAAAAAAAAAAAAAAACCTAAGACGATGGTCTATATATAACGATAGGACTCCTCACACTGTGTCTTGTGTCATTCCACTCAAGCAAAGCTGATAAGGTCTGTATCTCATTACGCATCACACCACCCTTAACTATAACCATAAAATTTTGCTTTTGATGCCGTTTTGTAAATGTTAAAGTTTCTGGAACAACTTTGACCGAGAGTCCTTTTTCAGCAGTCACAATTGCTTTATACACTGAACTTCCATAAGCGACATTAGTCACCGTTCTGAAGAACACTGCAGATATACTGGAGTTGACAGATTCTAGTTGTTTATGCATTGAAGGGTAGTTGAGGCCATCTGTGCCTTGTGCTGGTCTGAAGTTGGTGCAATTATACCTTCTTTTGCCACCTATTAGTATACCAATCGTTGTGCTGTTATAACCTTCCTTGCATAGGAAACTGAGGTAGGAACTCATTGAAATATCATATATAAGGCCAGGATGTACTGCCCTTCGTGGGTTTATTTGGCCTGAGCCAGAACTTAAATCTGTGTCTTTATCTCTGATCTTTAGAGGTGTGGCTGAATCGACGAGAATCACATATTAATTAATAATAATCATGCATTTTTAAAAACCTTCAATTGGATTTCATAAATTTGAATCAAGGGTATAAAAAAAAGTCACCAGTAGTCATTAAGGCGGACTTGATAGCTGCCGGAGACCAATCAGGGTGAAAGGTCTTGACGTAAACAGCAGCTGCAGAAGCATGAGGACAAGCCATAGATGTTCCTGACATAATGTTGAATGCGGCATGTCGATTGTCGATTGGTTCTCCTGTTATTGATGTCAATTTAGAGCTAGCAGCTAAAATGTCTTGTCCTGGTGCAACAAGATCAGGCTGTCCAATGGAAATTTTTAGTCAGATATATTTTGAATGAGAAATTTATGTTAGAATCTGTTTGTGAGGCCTATGAAACACATCCAAACTTACATGTTCTTTTGGGGAGCTCATACTCAGTATTTAATATTTTCAAGATGAAATATTAATTAAAAAAAAATGTTAGACTAACCTTGAGGATGTTGAGGTTAAGTACTTGAGGTCCTCTACCGGAAAAAGTTGCCAAAGCAGGAGCTCTAGCTTTGACAGTTATTGTCTTGTATATTATAGCTTGAGGATTCCTACAAAAAATTAATCCATTCTCAACTTGGATTTTAATAAATGCAAAGAAAACATGTATAGGGCTGAGCATAAAAATAAAGCAAAACTAATGAATTGATTCAGTTTGGTCCTAAAATACTCAGTATGATTTTGAGTGTATATATAAAGAAACCATTGAAATTTTTTCAATTCGTGATTTTATTAAAAATTTTTAAAATCAAACTGATATAATTATAAAATTAAGTCAGAATTTTTTTAGATCGATTTGATTCAATTTGATTTAGAATTCAGTTTAGTTTCATTTTCATATATAAAAAAAATTATATATGAAAGGAAAGCCAAAAAGAAACTTACTTAGTTGTGTTAATATATAGATCTATATCGTGGCCTTCCTTGTTATTGACAATGGTAGCTGCTACTAAACCCTTGTAAGTTCCACCTTCTTGTTTATCAATGGACATAATTATGCCAGCTCCTTTTAGCTCTTTAACGGTGTAATCTGGGTGATAACCCTCGCGAAGAAGACAGTATACAATTTTACCCTGTACTTTGTCCCTGCCTAGAGTCCCACTAGCACAAGCACTATCTCACAACACCATTGTAAATAAGACTAAGATTAGCTAACTAGAAATGGATAAGTTTTTTTCTCTGCCTTTTTTTAAGAAAAAAAAAATAATGAACATGGAATATTACCTAATATTTCCAAAAAAACCCATTGTAACATTGGTTGCATGGGCTCCATTGGTTAAAGGATACATCTTCTTATTTGGTGAAAATGTGTTGATTGAAATTCCCTATCAACCAAAAATAGAAGTCAATAATAAAATTTTTAATTTTTTTTTTCGAATAATAGTTATTTCAATACATGGTATATAAAATTAACAGGATTTGAATAAGAAGCAAATGATCAAAACAAGAACATAATCAACATTGTGATAATGTAAATGATAAATTACCTCAGCTTTCATGCCATTGCCAAGCTTTAATGGAGTCTTGAACTTTCTATCAATGGTAGAAGCAGCAACTGTCAGAATCCATGGTGCAACATTTATAACAGTAGAAGGTTCAGGCCCCCAATTCCCAGCTGAACAAGAAGTCAAAATTCCTCTTTTCATAGCATGAAATGATCCAATTGCTATTGGGTCCTCGAAATAATTTCTGATACGTTCTCCTCCAATTGAAACTGATATTATATCAACACCATCAGCAATAGCATCATCAAAAGCAGCTAATATGTCCATATCTGTGGAGCCACCTTCTTCTCCCCAAGAAACTTTGTACATGGCAATGCGTGCTGATGGTACGCCTCCACGAGCCGTCCCTTTTGCTATACCGTATAAGCTTGCGCCTTGGACAGAATTTCCAGCAAGAATGGAGGAAGTGTGGGTTCCATGGCCAGAAAAATCAGCTGCACTTTGTTCTACATCAGACCCGAAATCTATGTTGTGTAGGTTGTAGAACTTTGCTCCAATTATTTTCCTACCCAAATTAGATTACAAAATATTCACTATTAAAAATCGACATTTAAACACTTGTCAAAAGAAATATTAGAAAGAGATAATACTTGTTGCAGCCTGTGAAGTTGCCTCCAGTTACACATTTCCCCTTCCATCTAGCTGGAGCGGGCCCAAAACCTTTATCACTGAAGCTAGGAGAATCCACATCAATTCCTGCAAACTATTTATTTTAGCCTAACATAGCCATATAGAAAAAGAATGTATTTAGAAAGTTGAGGTTTTTTCTTTTTTTTTTTTTTTCCGTATAAGGGGAGATCTAATGCCCTTAAAAGTTTTTTTTTTATCCTCCCAGCAAAATCCGTTCGTGGAAATCGAATTTAAGTTCTCCCTTACAGGAGTTGAACTTTCAAAAAGTGAAAAAGAACAATCTCATTATGCATTAATATTATAACTTCTTACCACTATCCAACACTCCCACTATGATATTGCTCTCCATTTTGGGCATCCTCTTTGTTGTTTCTTTCATTCCTAGAAAGTCCCATGATCTTGTTGTGTGAAGTTTGTTATTCTTAGTATTTTCAAATACTGACACTACACTCTCTTCCTCTGCATGGGTTTCCAAAATTACGTAAGGCATTGCCAACTTTGGTAATTTACAATTTAAACTTTACACACATACCTAATAGTTTTTCCACTTCATGGGGTAGCAGGTTGGCCACAAATCCATTAAAGCTCTTCCCATAGCTATGTATTTTGGATTCTTTAGCTATGGATTCACTAGAAAAAAGATATGTACATATATGTTAAAAAAATAAAAGAAAAACATGTTGAAAAACTACATTCAATTCAAATGAACTATATTTTGTAAATTGAAAATAAATTAATTTATATAATTCAATTTTTAATATAAAAACAAATTATCTTGAACTAAATAAAAATATCCAAACCGGCTTTTCGTCGATGAAAATTAAAATATAATGAAAAATGAAAAAAGATTGTGATATATACTCTCTAATTGTAGACAAAAGCAAGCTGTGGTGGTGATCAGCAACTGAAGTGCTAGCTTCTGGCATGTCTCCCATGTAGACGATGTATGACTGATTTTCATCACAATTATCAGTTTTCGGGATTGTAATTATAAGATAACTAATTATAAAATAAATGTAATGGCTCTAAAAAATTGAAAGAAAGTGGAAAGCTAAGCATAATAATGTGGTAAACCAGCCAAATCGAACCGAACTGAAATTTTCAGTTTGATTTTAAAAATTTAGTTTTGTTTTGGTTTTAGCAGAAGAAAATCATATATTTTTCTTGTTGAAAATTTGACTTAACCGGTTTCTACTAATTTGGTTCGTTTCAAATGGAACCAATGATCAAATGCGCCCCCCTCTTCTTCAAAGGAGGTTAATGTTTTTGAATAACAATGGCGGAACTTCTCAAGACTTCCCCTCTAAGCACCATAGACATGAGATTCGCAAGAATCTAAGGTGAATTTCACTTTTTTTTTTTTGAGTTAGTTGAATGATATGAGGATTACTACTAATTAATGATTGGCAATAATAATTAATAGTAACAAAGAAAGCAGCTCATGCATGGATTACAATGTACCTTTCTTTCATTGTCACTATAGACAAGAAGCAGTGAAGATGCCAAGTAGAGAAGGAAGAGCAATTGTCTGAGGGTGTGTGCTATTTCCATTTTGTTTGTGTTGTTGGCTTATTCACTAACATGTGAAAAGAAGTGGCTCTAAATAGATGGAGAGAGGCAAACAAAACTTGAGGCATTGAGTATTCTGTTTTAAGACTAGAGTTTGATGGCTTGGCTTTTGGATCTTTGAGCGCAAAATGTGCCTCAAGAATAGAGTGAATAGGCAAAAAAAAAAAAAAAATCAAGGCATTGACACTATTCCGTCTTAAGACTAGAGTTTAGTGGCTTGGTTTTTGGATCTTTATTGAATGAGTATATTTAAGTCATTTTTCAAAGGAAAAAAATAATAGGATATATGGTTTGGGAGAGGGGTTGAGAAGCCATTATCAATTATTTAAACTAAATAAATATTATACAAAAATAATCCATTTTGAAATTGTTCTATAGAAAAATTATCTAAATTATACGACCCATATATATGCATATATACTTATATATAAATAATATATTATGCAATTCAATGAATCTAAGCCATTTTATACCCATAAATCTTAAGTGATACCAATAAATCCTAGGAGTGGAATAAATATCCGTAAATTTTAAGCTACTCATACAAAAATTAGTTTAAAATTTTACTATTTTTAAACGGGTAGAGATTCGTAAATTTTAAATTATCTAAATATGAGCTTATTTAAAATGCTATCTCTACTGATGATTATCCATGATCAAACTCATTTAACATAATGAGTAAATGACGGTGGATATCTAAAGACTTGTACATATACTCTATATATATCCATCACAGATAATAATATCACTATTTATACTTGTTGAAACTCATAACTACATGTACTTTTACTAAATAGATCGAAGTACGGCAAGGGTTCTTGAGCATCAGACCCATCAATTTAACTTTGTCCAAAGTTGTTGCACTTGAGCATCTGTTTCTTGTTTTCAAAAAACAACCTACAAATTTGAATTATCAAAAAATTAACAGAAAACTAGAATTTATCTTGTATAACCTGTTTTATGAAAGCTATCATAATAAAACGAGATTTTGCTGCCTACTGTTTGGTTTATTTTAGTTTTGGTTTCTTGAGTTTTGCTGCCTAAATATTTGGTTTATTGCTCTTAGCGCGTCAAACTGATGCTCGATCAAAATCAATTGTAATGTTTTTTTCCTCAAAATTGACTGAAAAATCAAAAGGCAAAAGCTAAAGAGTGAAAGAGCTTAGAGTAAGAGATCAAGTTCTGGAGTTTGTTATTGGGTTGCGGCCATGAATCAGAGGAAGATCTCTTTAAAACTGCCACCAAATTCTAAGCAAGAGACGCACAACTATCGCATTTGTCTAAACACATAGATGGATAAGGTAAAAATATGTATTATTTTGCAAGAGAGCGAAGAAGAAAAAGTTTCTTGTTTTCATTTTCTTTTTTTTTTAGAATGATTTAATTTTGAGAAAAACTTTTTTTGAGAGAAAGTTTCTTGTTTTAATTTTCTTTTCAGTAACAATTTTCAGTTTGATTTTTAATTTTAATATAAGATACAGTGAAAAGCTGAAGTGTGTTAGCATTAATTCACATAATAGCATGTGTTATTCGCTCAATGCTTTTTCCTCTCGCTAGGTTTGCAGAAAAACAAGTTTATGAGGTCATAAGATCATTTCTAAAGTATAAAGGGCCACACAATTTTTTTTCACAAATTCACGAGGGTAAATGATGTATTCAACCAATTTCTTTAAAATGACAATTTTCAATTTTTTTTCATTCTTATTTTTTCTAAATAACCCTGAGAATTTTAGACTATCCGATTAGTTTGTAGAAATTTTCTTTTTATTTCAAATTATTAGTTAATGTTGAATTTATGATTTATGTTAAATTGATTATTTATCTTATAATTTGTATGAATTTTAGGTTTGATTTGCAGTTTTGCATGCTAATTGAAATTTATGCAATTCCTACTTATATAGTTTATATTGTATTTAATAGTTTAATTTGTTTTTTGGTTCGAGATGATAAATATTTTGAATTCACAAAATAACTGCTATTTTAAAGGTATTATTTTTATATTTCTGCAGTTTTTTAATTTTTTTTCTTAGTTGTATTTTATTGCAGTTTTTTATTCAGATTCCTTTTAAAAAGCAATTTTAATGTATCTAGAGTCAAGCTTAAGCTTGGCTCATTTACATTATCGAGCAAAGCCTGAACCGGGCTGGAGCTTGGCTCATTTATGTTATTTAGCCGAGTCCAAGTCGAGCTTGATAATATTTAGTTGAGTCAAACCCGAGCTTAAATTTTCAAGCTCGAATTGAGTTCGAGCCGAGCTTTAGCTCATGTAAAACCTTATCGAGTCGAGCTCAGCTTGGCTCAGCTTATTTAGAGCCCTAGAATTGGAATGTTGCTCGAAATAAAATGAGAGCAAAGTGAAAAATATCTGGATATTTCTTATTGATCGATAAACTTTACAAAGCAATAATCCTCTTATATATCAAGTGAGGAATAAATATCTAAGCTAGCTAATCTAACCAAGCTGGGAACAAATGGAACCGCTACTAACAACCTATTTAACAAAATTAGCCGAGGTGGCATTTTTTGTTATGGATTTGGTTGGAGCTGAGTTGGCATGTCTTGGTGTTGAATCTTCAGCATTAGTTTGGTTACAAGAGTCTAACCACCCCTCTCTCTCCCCCTCTCCTCGCGCAAGCTTGAGAATATATATTCAATATTCCTAGCTTGGAGATAAGTGTTTGGAAGTGAGGTGAAGGCAAAGGTTTGGTAAAAACATTAGCTAACTGAGCAAGGGAAGAGATAGGAAGAAATTTGAGAATTACATATTGTAGTTTTTCACAGATGAGATGGCAATCAATCTCAATATGCTTAGTTCTCTCATGGAATGTAGGATTAGCAGCTATTTGCATAGCAAATTTGTTATCACAATATAAGAGAGCAGGTTGAGGGTGAAGGATATGCATGTCATGAAGCAAATAGAGGAGCCATTGGACTTCACAAGTAGAGGAGGCAAGAGCTCGATATTTAGCTTTTGAAGTTTTGCTTCTTGGCTTTCCAAGATAATAACGAGTCCCCAAGATAAACACAAAACCCTGTGATTGATTTTTTGGTATTAATACAGGCTGCCCAATCAGAGTCACTAAATTCTTTGAGCTAGAGTTTGGATTTAGCAAAAAAGAATAAGCTAGTACCAAAAGCTAACTTCAAGTACCTTAAATCTCGATGAGTTGATTGCATATGCAAAGAAATAGGATTATCAAGAAACTGACTCAATTGCTGAGTAGCAAAGAGATATCGGGACGTGTGAAAGTTAAGTAGAGTAATTTTTCAACTAATTTTCTGAATGGCAATGGATTAGGTAAGGGGTCGCCAAGAGTTTTACTAAGTTTTGTTTTGGGGTTTATATGAGTTGCTACTGCCTTGCAATCTAAAAAACTTGCATCCTTGAAAATGTCTGAGGTGTATTTCCTTTGAGTAATGGTGATACCAAAATGGAATCTTACTACTTCAAGGCCTAAAAAACACTTTAGATCACCTAAGTCTTTAATCTTGAAAGTTTGATCAAGTTTTGCCTTAACAAAGTTAATTTCATCAAGATTATCGCCTGCCAATAAGATATCATCGACGTACACCAGTAAAATAGTTATTGAACCATGAGAGGGTTTGACAAATAAAGAAAAATCTTCTTATGACTGAGAATAGCCTATAGAAATCAAAAATTGGGTGAGCTTCGAATTCCACTTTTTGCTTTCCTGTCTCAGACCATATAAGGATTTTTATAAGTGGCAGACTTGATTTGGCTTAGAACAAGATAGGCTTGGGGACAAAGACATGTACACTTCCTCATTAAGATCACCATGGAGGAAAGCATTATTCACATCGAGCTGCTTTAAATGCTAATGATTAATTGCAACAAGAGCCAATAACAATATGATAGTAGTCATTTTAACAACAGGTGAAAAATTTTCAAAAAAGTCAATGCCCTTTATTTGTGTAAATACTTTGGCAACAAGACATGCTTTGTGCCTTTCAATACTTCCATCAGCCTTATACTTGATGCGAAATACCCATTTACAACCCATGCGAAATACCCATTTACAACCCACAACAGGTTTATTCGATGGTTTATCAACAATATTCCAAGTGTGGTTCAAGTTAAGTACCTTAATTTCATCTCACATTTCTTTCTTCCATAGTCAAATTTAATAGCTTGGCTGTAAGTTTGAGGTTCAGTGTTTGCAGTAATAGCAAGAACAAACTGTTTGTAAGAGGGAGACAATTGAGAGTAAGAAAAATTTGAAGAGATAGGATGAGGACTAGACTTACTTGAAGAAGAGTGACCAACTGCATTTGAAGTCAAATTGTAATGATAATCTTTAAGGCAGGTAAGAGGTTTTCTTTATCGCAGAGAAGTTCTGGTTGAGGGAATGGAAACAAATAATGAAGTAGTAGGTTGTAAAGAAAGAGAAATGGGATTTGTTAATGATAATGACACAATGGCTGCGGGATCAGATTAAGAAGGAATGTGAAAGCAACAAGATGAAGAAAAGGTAAAAGAGAAAAAAATTAGAATCAGGTGGAAGAGTGTGTCGGGGTAAGGAGGGAGAATCAAAGTTTTGAAAAATTGAAGAATCCTTAAGAGGAAATATGTTTTCATGTGAAATAACATTTTTGGAAACAAAAAGAGTTCTGCTGTGTAAATCTAAAAGTAAGTAACCTTTTGTACCAGGTTTGAAGCCTAAATGAATGCATTTGGTAGCTCTAGGGTCGAATTTGGTTCTATTTTGGGAAAGGGTAGAAGCATAAAAGAGGCTTCCAAACACTCTAAGATCTGTGAAAGATAAGGATTGTTTGTATAGCATTTCAAAGGGAGTTTTATTTTGAATAAGATGAGAGGGTAACCTATTTATAAGGTGAACAATATGATAAATACTAAAAGACCAATATTGAAGAGGTAAGTGAGATTGAAACATTAAAGATCTAGCTATATTTAAGATGTGATGATGTTTTCTTTTGACCAATCCATTCTATTGTGGAGTTTCCACACAGTATGTTTGGTGAATTGTGCATTTTTCTACATAAAGTGAGGCATGTGAAACTCCAGCCATTATCTGTCCTTATTGTTTTGATTTTAGTGTTGAACTAAGTATCAATCAAATTAAAAAGGGATTAGAGAACTACTCTAGTTTCAGATTTGGATTTTAACAAGAAAATCCAGGTGTGCCTAGTATAGCCATCTACAACAGTAAGAAAAAAACCCATGATCTTGAACAGAAGGTATACAAAAAGGGCCCTAAATATTAGCATGGATCAAATCAAAAGCATCAGTAGACTTTGTATTGCTTATAGGAAATGAAACATGTTTCTATTTTGCTAAGGGACAGACATCACAGTAAGAAGAATGTGCATATGACATATCAGATATTAAAGGTTTGAGTAAATGGAGTTTAGCAATAGAAGGATGTCTCAATCTGTAGTGCCAGTAATCAAATTTAGTATGAGTTTGAGTGTAGTATGTAAAGAGTGTAATTGAGAATTATTTGGAGTGGCAGATGTCATTGCATAGAGACCTTCAAAAAAGCTAGCTATACCAATCATCTTCAAGTTGTGGAGATCCTGAATCAAGCAAATGAAATTGTAAAAATAAAAACAAAGATTAGAAGTGAGAGTAGCCTTTTTAACAGAAAGAAGATTATATGTTAAAGAAGGCAAATCAAGAACATCTTTTAAAATCAAACCAGATGGCAATATAACAATGCCAGACATGTTAGCTATGAGAACGGAGCCATCAGATAAGGTAACTAATATAAGAGGGATAATATGATGAGAATGATAGTTTGCTAATGAGTTGGTTACATGGTCTGTGTTGTATCAAGAATCCAAGTGATTGGTTTAATAAAGCAAGTAAGAGCCAAAATCTTACCTGAATGTGAAGGATAGGATGAAATCATGTTCACAGTTGGAGGAGAGGATGTGTTAAGGGCATTAGAATTATTGACTACAGAAGAGGGTAATGCAGTTGAAGAAGAGGCACTTAGACTAGAACCAGCTTGCTACTAAACCTAAATTATTGATAATAAACTTTAAATTTGTTGAGGTGTGAATTGAAAATTTTCTAAATTATGCACAGAAAAATCCCCAACTCCGTTGAAACTTGGTGTTGCTTGCAAAATTATGCTCTGATCCTGACTGACCATCAACAGAAACATAATGAATAGTTGCCGAAGAATTCAGATTAGAGGCAGGCATTCTAGGTCTTGGGCTATACCCTAGGGGATATCCATGCTTCTTATAGCGTGTCTCAATTGTATGTTTGTAATTTCCATAGTATGTGCAATATCTGTTATCTATACCTCTAGAAAATCAACCTTTAGGCCTAAAATTGGAGCTGCCACTATTAGAAGTGGTTCTTGGACGAAATTGAGAGCTATTGTCGGTTCCAACACTAATATTTCTAGGCATAAATTGAGTATTTCCAACAACTAAAGCCTTAGCATCACTAGATAGGGAATTTGAAGGAAAGATCTGCCTCTTTTATTGTAAAACTAATGAAAAAGCCTTGTTAATTTTAGGTAAAGGATCTAGCATCATTACTTGACTTTTAACAACAGAATGCTGATCATTAAGACCTTTTAAGAACTTAGTTACATAGTTGTGTTCTTGATATTCCTTCAATTTCAAAAAAGCTTCACAATCACACTGATTTGCACAAGTGCAAACTGGTATTGGTCTAAAACTAACCAATTCATCCCACAATATGTTTAACTCCATAAAGTAATCAGTCATAGTCCTATCACCTTGCTTCAAAATGGAAATTTCTTCTTGTATTTTTGAGATATGAAGGAAATTACCTTGAGAGAATCGATATTGAAGATCTTTCCAGATTTTAGCAGCTCTATCAATTCAAATCACACTTTGAGTCAAAGAAGGTGAAAGAGAGTGAATTAGCCAAGAAATAACCATATTGTTGCATCTCTCCTAAGCAGAATATAGCAGATCGGTGATAGTAGGAACACCAGGGTTCCATCAACAAATTTGTATTTGGTCTTTGATATTAGTGCCATTTTCATGGCTCGAGACCAAGAAGAGTAGTTATAACTAGAAAGTGGCGATGAAACAAGAGTAAGAGAAGGATTTTCATTAGGATATAAAAAGATAGGACTAGAAGGATTGGTTGTAGGATCAACTGCCATTGTTAGACTAAGGTTGAAGAAATCAAAGAACTTAAAAATAGAGAAATGAACCAGAAAAAAAATCAATGTGAGGAAGAAAAACAGTTATGCTTTGATACCATGTTACCAGAAGCAAAACGAGAGTAAAGTGAAAAATATCTGGATATTTCTTATTGATGGATAAACTTTACAAAGCAATAATCCTCTTATATATCAAGTGAGGAATAAATATCTAAGACAGCTAATCTAACCAAACTAAGAACAGATGGAACAGCTAATCTAACAGTTATGGATTTGGTTGGAGTTGAGTTGGCATGTGCTGATGTTGAATCTTTGGTGTTAGTTTGGTTATAAGAGTCTAACAGAGGTCATACGAGTGACTACTAGCTTATAGATTGTCCACCATTATCAGCAACCATTATAAGCGCAGTATTCCAATCAAAATTCAAAATTCCAATATTTGATAAATATGATGAGAACACTAATCCAAGAAGTGACTGAGCGAATTTCAGAACGATCATACACTTACAAACAAATTTGAATAAATGAATATGTATTGTTTATTTGTAACCTCAAAAGATTGGCTCAAGAGTGGTATCACCCGTTAAAGACAAGATTGGTTGAGTCATTAACTCAGCTTGCCTCTTTACTCAAAGCAAGTTTTATTACCAGTATCCTAATGAAGAAGATCTCTAACCTTCTAGATTTGATGAGAGAAGAGGGACAGTTATTGTGGCAATGCATCAACAAGTTTCAAAAGTTGATAATGCAAGCTGAGAATCTTGGTCATGAAGTTGCAATTAGCACAATGGAAAAAAATTTTGAAGTATAATAAGTTGTTTGAATTTCTTAATATTGATCCCGTTGAACTTTTGCAAAATATATGATAAGATCAAACAAGTTTCAATTGGATGAAACTTAAAAAGCACAAAATGCTAATAAAAAATGGTCTAAAGATAATAAGGAGGAGGTTTAAAAAAGTTTCTCACCAATACGACAGTCAAATCAGCGATGTTTGTTCTTGTTCCCATACCAAAAGACGAAAGTTAAGAGTAAACCAAGAAGAATTTACTTCTCTCACTGCTAGTCGAACAGAAATACTAATGTTGATTGTTAAACAAAACCACAAAATTATTTATATTATTTTAAATAATAAAATTAAAATTAAAAGATATGATATTATATCTTTCCATTTAAACGTGACATTCATGAAATATATAAATCTGCATAGTAACAGCTAGCCCTTTAATTGATTTTGATGAAAAAATTATTTTCTTTGAATTTTCTATACCTCAATTACTTTTTCAAGAACTTCTAGCATTTGACATATACAAATGAGTACCTACCACTATATGGAACGAGCGTATAGAGAAGAGAATACTTAGATGTAAAAAAAAAAATTCCATTTGTGTTGCCTCGTAGTATTTTGTTGAATGGAATGCAGAAAAAAACGAGCAAAGGAATTTTTCTATTACACAAATTGGAGTGAAGAAATTTTAGTATTACAAATTGAATTCGAGTGAATATTTGACATTGATTATAATTTATTCGCAACTTGTGAAAATAAGCCTAAAAGAAAAGCACTTTTGGATGATAAATTCACGAGCTTATTATAAAATTACAAATCTTAGGATTTAAGTTTGAAACTAGAGTCGTTTGTGAATAATAAGAAAGTCGTAGGCTATTAATTAATTGAATTAAACGTGGAGTTTATATTAAGAAGAAATAAGTAAGAAGTATAGTATTAAAATAGGCATCACCATGGTTTGGTTTAAAATTTAAATCGAACTTAAATCAAACTGGTTAAAACTAAAACCGGTCCGTGATCAATGGTTCAAGGTTTTGAATCATAATTGAAGCTGGACATTAAGATTCGATTGCGTTTCATATATTTTAAAATTAACACCAACGGTTTCGATTTAAAATCGTTAAAAAATAAATATAAAAAAAGATCACACTTAATTTTAACTTTGAAGATTAATTTCAATTTTCACTATTTAATGTAATAATTTTGTCATCACTTAAAATTTTTTAATATAAATATAACTTATAAATTTTAAATGAAAAAAATAAAAAAATGTTGTTATTTTAAATGTTTTTAATTCAAATTTTTTATATTTTATTATATAAATTTTTAACATACAACTTGTACATTATTCCTTTAATATTCAATTATTTTTAAACTCTCAAATATAATAAGAAGATATTTTTCTCCCTTAATTTTCTCTTTTTGTTTGTTACAATTTTTCTAATAATATTAAGAATCCTATATCGACTAAATAATAAATCAATAATAATTATATAAGGGTGACAAGCTAATTAGTTAATTGATTAATATTAATCCTTTAATATTGATTGGTTCATGTTTAAGTAAGCCCATATCACCTATTTTCACATCATGAATTTTTATCTCTTATCCATTTTATCTCTACCTTTTCTATTTCTAATAAATAGTTTTAAAATTAGTTTTACTATTTTAGTTTTTCTTTAAATACTATTTCTTAGTGTTCATTTTTAAACTATTTATGCATGCTAGAAACTAAATAAGGTTTAAAAAAATTTAAAAGAAGTATTTAATTCAAATTTTGAATCAAATCGGCTGTTTTGAAACCATTTTTAAAATCATATAAAAGTAATTCAATTCTAATTTCACTTTCTTTCGGACTAGAATCGGTTATTCCGTAACCCTGTTCATGGCTTATGAATGAATGGACATTAAGTGCAGTAATGTGAATTACATTGATAAAAACGTTAGTGTTTGTATTTATTTGTAATACAAATACAAATATATATTCTTCTATCGTCCAACTTATAATTTGTATTCCATAAATAAAAGTTCCCTTTTATTCTAAAAAAGCAAAAAAAGAAAAATTCAACTAGCCATTTGACGTAGTGAGCCCATCATTGTCCATATCAAACAACATCCAAATCTCATTGACCCTATCATCGAACTCAAATGGAGAATTATACTGTGCAACAGTATAAGCAGAAGTGGCAGTTCCATGGGATTTCTGAATTGCAGTAGCCCATACAGTTCCGGCAAGACTGGCTTGTAGGGCAGCAGCTTCCTCTCCAACATTTGAGTCACTTACAAATCCACTAAATTGCCTTATTGCTACATATGTGGGTTTCCATCTTTGAACATGAAGACCTTTTGCTTCAGGTGGATTTGCTTGATTCTCTTTTGGGACATAGAAGCTCACTGTAAATGTTGATTTACAGAAAGGTCCATCACTTGGTGATACTTCAGTAATGACTGGACCTGTCATCTCTATTTTTTCTCCATTCTCATTTTTTCCTTGAATATAGTCAAATAGCCTGTTAAAAGAAAAACAACTCATGGTTCAAATTGATAAAAGATAATTTGATGGACCTTCAGTTGAACAACTATGTTAAGCTGGAAGGAAAACGACTCACCAGAACTCCGTCTATCAACCCAATTATGGACCAAACCAACAGAAAATATAAAGATACTTTTATTTTGAAATATAAAGATGTTTTTAACCATTCACTATAAATTTTTTTCATAAAAAAAAAAATCTATTGTGCTTGGTTTGGTTCATGAATTTGGCCGATCTATCAGTTGATCCATAGATTGATTCTAGGTAAGGTAACTTTTCTTCTAGTAGAAGGATGACAACTAGAGGAGAGAATATCCTAGTTTATGAAATTTGCTACTTGTACGCATTTTCTTCTAAATTGACAATTTTACATTCTAAAAGTACAAATCCTGAGTGAGTGCCTTAGAATATAATCAGAAAACTAAATAAAAAAATAATATATATCTTACTGTAGGAAACCAGTTCTGGTAGCTTCAACGAGGGAGATGTCTTGGATAGGGGAGGTTGACATCCACACCGTAGAGTTATATCTGCGAATTTCATAGCCATTGCCGCTATGGATAACATTGTAAGAAGGACACTCTATGCGACTGCAAGTAGGCGGGTATATTTTGGGTTCAGAAGTTGAAAGAACACTAAGCAAAACTGATAGCTTGCCAAGCATAAGCATACCAAATCCACCCATGGTAGTTCTTCTGCCTTGAAAGCTTCTTAGCATAATCACTTCTTGCTTGGCTTGGGGAAATGTATTTGTGATGTCGTTTGTTTTGTAAAATGATAGAGGTCCACATATTTCATTTCATTTGTGTGGATGTTATTTATACACGTACAGGAGTAAAAAGATGAAGAAGCAGCTTAATTACTCTTCTGGGTTGGGGAATGCTTTTTCTTTCCCAAGGCTATTTCTAGAACGGTCCGGTTCTGGGCCTCTCGGTCAAGGAATCGGCTCTGACTTGGACGTGGGTGGTCTAAGCCCATTTTGATTTTAACATGGTTTTGGTTTTAGCACTCCTTTTTTTTTTGGCTTTTGGTTTATAGTTGGAATCTCTATGGTTTCAATTGGCTCAGCAATTTCAAGTTATTTTCAATCTGTTCGTTCGACAAAATTAACTGTTTTGATAATTATTAATTATTTTAATATAATTTTAGCTATTAATTATTTGAATAGTTTTTTATGAAACGCTAAAATTATACATTATATAAATTAAATTTTCATAAAATGCTACATTAATATTTAAAAGTTAGTTCAAACGTCATATTGTCAAATACCGTCAAAGGTAGCATTTGTCAAAAGTTAAAAGTTATTTAAAAAGTTATTGCCGAACACAACCCTTATCATAAATTGTAGGTTTGATTTCGGTTTAAAATTGGATTTTCTTGAATCAATTTTGATTTGATTAAATATCAAACCAGTTCTAGTTTTGAACTGCATCAGGGCCAAACTTAATTGTTTAAATGGGTTTGAAACTTTAATGAAAAATTAAGATCCGACAAAAATAAAATTTTATAAAAATAGAAATCCGATCGACTAATGAATTATCCTTTCCTCTCATGGACCACGGACAAGTTTAACTATTGCATCGTATTTTTATATAGATTTTAAATTTAATGGGAGTGAATCAAATTCTTATCACTTTGCAAATTTTCTTAATTTCTTTATTCTTTTTATTCCCTTCAATAAACGCATATCATTATTAATATTTTTTAGATTTGAAATATTTTATTGAGGCATGGAGTTATGTTCTTTTTCATGGAAAAATTATTATTTAGTCCCTGATATTTAGCCAATTAATAACTTCATCCATGCATTTTAATAAAATTATTATCACCTCCCTCAAATATAGTTTGGTCTAATTATATGGCCCTTCTGGTAAAAAGACAGTTTTTCTGCATCCTTATTATATTATTCACATGGGACCATCATTAAATCTACTATTATATCAATATGATCTGCTTGTATAAATAGAGATTGGAACTTTGGATCATGTGTACTTGGTGTCAATATTTAGTTATATGGACGGTGGAAACACTTGATATCTTATACCTTTACGGTGGAAACACTTGGTGTTGATATGATTTGGATTCGATTTTTTTAGGGTTTCAAACAGCTAATTAACTCTTGCTTTGGTTTAAATCCGTCAATGCTCATAGATCATAATCCCATGTGTATCGGAGATTTTTCTGGTCCATATGAATGGAGCATTTGCATGGATCTAAAGTAAAAAGTAAAAACTATGAGTATTTACTAGTTAATCCTATAAAGGCCGGATACCACCTCGATATCAAAAAGAAAAAATAATTCAAAAATTTAAACTATTCTTTCCCATTTAAAGTAAAAAACAAGAATCAAGTTAATAAGATTTATCTATAAATTACTTAATTCTTAGAAAGTACAACATATTAAACATGGAAGTATCTCCATGTCATTTATTTACTATTACAACACAAGCCAATGCCAAAAGAACACTCTTTTTTGACATTTACAGGCTGAAGAAGAAGAACATGTAATAAATTAAGCCCTACTGAACAGGAAAGGATATGCCACAGGAACATCTAAGATCAAAAAGTTCTGGTCATTCTCAGTAAAAATACCAGCAGACCCACACCTTGGCTTCTCACAAGTAGGGCAAGACTCAGCTGGACACCATTCAAAACTATAATCACCCCCATTATTTCGAATCCTAAAGTAATCAGCTTCTCCTCCTGTCACAATGAACCTCCTTCCTGCTGGATTGACTTCACCTATTCTCCAAGCAGTAGACTGAATACATGTCGTGAAAGCTTGAAACGTTACTGTCAAATCCCTTCCCTCCCTAATAATCGTCTCACTGTCATTGTACGGCTTGAAGATGACCGGAAAACCCCGTGACACGTTGGGTGGTGTGAAGGGTTCTTGACCAACGTACAGTGGACATGAGTCGTTGCGTCTGATTAATGTTAAACCACCCGCGACATCAAATATTCCAGACTGAACGTAGTATTGTACGCCGCTCTGGACAGGCTGTCCATCAGTGTCTAGCACCGGTGGCTGAGCCATGGTGGTTATGGCCATGGAAATAAAGCAGAAAATGAAAAAGCTCAACTTTGTCATGGTTATTTTGTAATGATTGTTCAATGTAGGAGATGGAATTGGACAGAAAATGTGAATTCTATTTATAGACATGCATTTGTATGGACATTATTATACTTTGAGGCACGGCAATGAAAATTTTCAATTAGTCTTTATCTAATTAATTTGATGATGGTTGCTTGTACCATATGTATTTGATTTAGACTTTTGAAACCCTTCATTTGAAGCTCTAACAAGGCAGTGAATATTCAACAATGGCAGTTTTGTAACAGGAGGTGAAGTTTTCAAATTATATATTCAACAATGGAAGCTCAAATTTATTATTATTCTTGTTAGTTTGCATGTGTGATGTCACATTTGGATGAGGGGGTATTCAAGTAAAATATTCCTAACAGTAAAATTTTATTTTCATTGAATGTGATGCTTGTTTATTGTAAAAGTCCGAAATAAGAATTTAAATTTTCTTTCTTCTTTCTTTTTTTTTCAATATCATCTAATAGTATTAATATGTGTTAACAGCCTATTTTATGGATTTCACTATATTTGGTCCGTTTTATCAATTTTATTCTGATATGATCTTTTACAGCAATATCTCCAATTAACATTAAGAATGAAATTGTTAGTGAATGTTCTCTCCGGCTATAGATTAAACTTAACTCAACCTACTTATATTACATAAAGTAAATTTATAAAATTAACATGTCTAAAGAAATTAACAAAAATGAAAAAATCCGGTTTTAAGAGAAATATGACACGAAAAGTATTGAACGAGACACTCTTCTCTTAATTCTAACAAATATTCAATGCGAACGCTTTACTCCTTAGTGGGCTGATCTTGTGCAAATAAAATTTAGCTGATTTATATCCAACAGTTAGCTTATAGATATTTGATAAATTTTTTAATCAATTATTAATTGATTTGAATATTGTTTTATTTGCACCCCAATAACCTAAAAAGAATAACTAGTAACATAATTTCAAATTTATACTTTTATGATTATTTTAATTATTGTTATTAATAATAATATTTTTTGATAAAAGATCTTTGCAATTACAAGATTTTTTATAACATCAGGGGGCAAGTCCCATTAACAGAAACTAGCAAAAGTACAAGCCACTCTAGGCAACTCATGAGCAGGCTTGTTTGCAAGTCTCCTAGTCCAAGCAATGTCCACATGATCAAGCTGTTGTAACAGGTGTCGGATATCCTTTATTATCAAACTCCAATCTTCTTTCCCTTGCTGAATAGTCTGAACCAAGAACAAACAGTCAGTTTCCACAATAATACGGTGCAGACCGTTATCACGCAACCAAGAAAGTGCTTCCCATACAGCTACTGCTTCTGCTACCCGAGAAGCATGGCAGCCAATTTGCCAATTTGATGTCACATTTATAGCAACAACACACGACCCATCATTTGGACAAAACAATTCAACATATCATCCGCCGTGTACATTCTTTCACAATTTATCAATATCAATATTTACTCTATCCATCGAAATAATTTATCAATTATTAAACTACTTTCGTTCCAAATTTATACAATTTATAATTTTCCATAAATTGATTGATTTCACCAATAATTTAGAATTTGTATAATTATAATTTCAAAGATTTACTTAATTTTAATCAGGTCAAATTAATTTAATACAATCTGAAAATATACCAATTGCCATTCTAAATTCGGATTTGGATTCGGCGTATAAGCCAGTGATTCTACCCCTTGCCCTCGCCGGAACATCACAGGGCCGTCTACAGGGGCCGGAAAAACGTAACTGCCAAAATTTAGCAAGGCTACCACCATTCGACTCCAAATTCGCTGACGAATCCATTTCCGTCATCAATCAAGTGAGATCAAGCCTCTATCACGTCGGATCGAGCTCGACGGAGCTTAGAGCCACTATTCATGGCGGTTCCGCCATTCTCAACCAGAAATCACGTTTGATAGAGGGGAAGTGTTCGTCTCGCCACCAGGAGTTGATCGCGCCTGTTCTCAGCGCAAGAAGCAACCGGAAGCGGTGAGAATTCACCGAAACAGAGAATCGCATGATGGCAGAGCTATCACCCCGTTTCTCCTTCGATCTACGCAATAATCGAGCAAACCAAAGCTCGAACTGAACTCCTTGCGACAAGTAGAGCACCTGGCAGTCTTTAATCGCCTGTTTCCACGGTGTTTGGACGGAGATTGCGAGAGGAGGAGAGGGTGTTCTGTCGCTGATCGGCGAGAGAGAGAAAGCAGCGAGTCCGTGTTTTTCTCTTCTGCATTTTATTTTTTTTAAATTCTTTTCTTTTCATTTTCATTTTCATTTTCTTTCTTTTGTTTTTATTATCTTGATTTATAATTACTATTACTCTTTTCTTTTTTTTTTTTTTTTAAAAAAGAGGAGCATACCTAGCCCATATTATTAAAATCAAAAAATAAATCCTCATACAAAAATAAAGCTAAGTATATCCCTATTGAAAATCAAATATGAAAACAGAAGCCCGAGAAATTATATGGACAACCTGATTCGTTAATTTCTTAGCAAAAGACGTATTTGCTAGCTCATGTAATAGAGCTTTGCAATCAAGAACAATTGAATCAAAATAAAATAAATCCAAATTATCTGACCTTAAAGCCTAAATAAAAAGAAGACAATCTAATTCAAAAATAATAGATTGGTATTGTAATAAATTCACCCAACTCAAAGCTTCACCTAACTTAGGATTTGCAACCACTGGTCTTGAACAGGCCATACCTGCTATACAATAGCCATAACATTCCCTAAAAATCATACCCATACCAAACCAATTATTGTGAAGGGACATGTCCACACTACATTTCAAAAAATTAGAAGGAGGTGGCTCCCATTTAGACATCAGCGAGCCAGTGCAAGGATCGAGACCATGTAAAAACACATTGGCCCGTTGCCATTCATGGAGCTGCTGACAAGCATACTAAATAATCTAACTGGCTGACAACCGCTTTTGATACCACACCACCTGGTTCCTGACCCACTAAAGACTCCAAAGCACCATAAAACCCTCCTCCTTTATCGATTTATTCTATGATGCTACAAATAAAAACCACTCCTGCATATTTGCCCATGGATAACAACCCACCTGCATTAAAAGCCAACAATCCTTTTGTTAAAGTACATTGTAACAGAGCATGCTATATTGTCTCATTTGCCAAAGCACAAACAGGACAGATTGGGAAAACCTCAATATAACAACGATGTAAATTAATACAAGGCAATGTATCACCCAAAACATGCCAAACATGATGCTAAACCTTTTTTGGTATTTTAGCATGCCAAATAATAGACCAGACATCTACATTAAGCATAACCATCCCAGTTGCCATCACCATAGCTACCTTATATCCACTCTTCACTGAATACTTCCCATGATGTTCATGTGACCAGATCTAAGAATCAGCTTTAGGCGTTAGCGATAAAGGAATTTGCAAAATCAAATCAATATCATGAGGCAAAAACATCTCACGAATTAAGCATTCCAGCCATCTAATAGGAGTTGTAGTCATGAGAGACGAAACTAGAGCATCATCCCAACCCATATGAATAGGTGAGATAACGTGAGGATTAGAATTATCCATCAACCATAGCTGATGAAAAATAAGAGTGGACACACCGTTTCCAATCCGTCGATGACAGCCAGATTGTAAAATAGATCGAGAAGTCCATATACTTCGCCATAAAAAAGACGAATTTTGGCCTAACTCTGCATTTAAAAAATTTGTCTCAAGGAAGTATCGAGCCTTTAGAATAGTGGTTGCTAAAGAGTGCTAATATTGCAGGAGCCTCCACCCTTGCTTAGCTAGTAATGCCATATTAAACTACTGAATTCATCGAAAAGCCAAACCCCCTTGCTCCTTTAAACACAACACTCCCACCACCGCCACTTGATCCCTGAAGATTGGCTAGTCCCAGAAGACCAATAAAAAGCATTAAACATCTTCTCAATTTTATCACAGATGCCTGGAGGTAACAGAAATAAGGACATGAGATAATTTAGAACAGTTTGAGCTATAGACATAATCAAAACATCCTTCCCAGCTTTGGATAAGATTCGTCCCTTTCGCCCATGAATCCATTTCGCTACCTTATACAAAATATACTAAAAAACTTGCACTTTGTCCCGTCCAATAACTAATGACATCCCAAGATAGCTACCATGCGACAGCACCTGCTGCACACCTAAATTTTGACAAATGAGGTTGCGTGCTTCAGTGGCAACGTTTAGCAAAAAAAAATAATGGCTGACTTATTATAATTAATATACTGGCTAGATGCATTTTCATAGAGCACTAAACACCGTTTCAACATTGTCGCTTCCAACACTGTAGCCCACACAAAAACTAAGCAATCATCCGCAAAGAATAAGTGCGATATCGATGGGCCAGATCTTATAACCTTAGCACCATGGAGATGACCGGCAACACAATACTGACGAAGAATTAATGAAAGCCCTTGTTCACAAAGAATAAAGAGGTAGGGCGAAAGCGGATTACCTTGTCGCAAACCTCGAGAAGGAACAATTGGACCATATTCAGAACCTCCCTGAGCTATAGCATACACAATAGATGAGACAATGTCCATAATTATAGAAACCCAATTGACATGAAAGCCCAACTTTAAGAGCATAGCTTGCAAAAAAATGCCACTCCACACGATCATATGCCTTGCTCATATCCGTTTTCATAGTTGTAAAGCCCTCCTTCCCTTGAGTCTTCATTTTCAAAGAATGAAAAAGCTTGAACGCAACAATTATATTATTGGTGATCAACCTATCCAGAATAAAAGCACTCTATGAATCATCATTAACTTTAAACGATTAACGATCATTTTACAAACCACCCTATCAATAACATTGTAGAGAGACATTGGTCGCAAGTCAGAAATTGATTCTAGATTCTTCTTCTTGGGAAGAAGAATAATATTCATGTGATTTGACCCCGACATATTGCCGTTATGATTCAAGTAATGTAAACAAGTGTTACAAAAATCATCTCCAACAATACTACAAAAAGATTTGAAAAAACCTGGATTTAGGCCATCTGGTCCAGGAGATTTATCTGGGTGCATGGAAAAGAGAGCAGTTTTTACTTCATCAGGAGAATATGGAGCCATCAAAAGTTGATTGTGATCAAAAGACACTTGAGGTATCACACAATCAATAATCGATGCAACATCACCTAGCATAGAATTAAATAAATTACAATAAAAATCAATGAAAAGTTGACGCATACCATTCTCCCAATCCACCCAAGCACCGGCTTCATTTCGCAGCCTCTGAATAGTATTTTTCTTTCATTTATGCGATGCCATCAAATGAAAATACTTAGTGTTTGCATCACCCCCATTAACCAATGTTATTTGGAGCATTGCTGCCAATACACCTCCTGCTGATGTAACAAATCACCATATCATTCCTCAATCAGGCGAAGCTGAGCATTTGGAGTACCCAAGGAGGGACGATGGAGCCAGTGAAGCATTCATTTCCACTCCTTAAGATTATTTTGAAAATCACGACGAAAGTTCACCAACCATTCCCCCAATTGCTTGTAACACGTGAAAATCTGAGCATCAAAACCTTGACTGCGATTACGGAACTAGCCTTAACCTCCTTAACCCACGAGTTTTCAAAATGAAAACAACGTGGGACATAACACGCGGCTGCAAAACCCAAGGATAGGAAAATTGGTTGATGATCAGAACCAGTAACCTGCAACATTGTTAAAACTGCATTATAGAATAACTCGGTCCAACTGAAAGCCACCACAGCCCGATCGAGTCTTTCACACACTAGACCTTCACCCACATGCCTATTCTCCCAAGTATAAAGAAAACCCAAGTATGCCAAATCAAATAACTCACAATCATTCAATATAGATTGGAAACCTTCCATTAACCAGCAAGGTTGTGATACACGATTATCTTTTTCCGATGCATAAAGGATATCATTAAAATCACCAATGACTACCCATGGAAGGGAAGCCTTCACCTTTAAGGATTGTAAGAGATCCCAACTTTGACGATGAAAATGTCTTCATGAGTATCCTAAAACCCCGTTAATCGCTAATTAACACTACCTTCACCCCCACTTCAATATCTATATGATGTGGAGAGCAATTAATCAAATGAACAGTGCCCACATGTTTCCAAAAAAGAGCCACACCACCATTATGACCCACTGGATCCATATCAAAAGCCCTAGTAAAACCTAATTGTTGTTTCAACAAGAAAATTCAATCTCATAAAATTATCATTTCCCTTAAAAACATAAATTTGGGCCTCTTCTTTTGAATAAGGTCTCGCAAGACCCAAACTGTACGTGGGTTCCCAAGCCCATGACAGTTCCAACTTAAAGTACTCATTGGCATAGGCAGGTCCAGGGACCAAAACTCGCTAGAATCAAGTTTTTTGGATTGTTCAAATGGCCCTCTAGGACCACATCATCAACCATTGTCTCTAGGACCACATCTTCAAGAGTTATAGCAAGATCTGCAACTCCTTATCTGTCCTCCTACATTTTTTATCAGCCAAAATTAGACCTGTAGCAGCCTTTTGAATAGTAGACTCATATATGTCTTCTACAACCTGCTTGCCATGCACATAATTCAAGCATGAAACATCTCCAAACTTATTACTCCCTATATTCCCATGCGAAAATAACGGAGCCTGATCTGAAGGAACACCTGATCCCACCATATTTGCATTAGCATTATCCCCAGCCTGTCAAACCTGAGACTCCAAACTGGAGCCACCACCCCCACTAGCCAAAAATTCAGCATCCAATCGCAACCATTGTGCACCTATCTAGAGTGATTTTCGACTATCCACCTATAGACTAGGCCCATATGCAAACAATTCACGAGGGATGCATGGAAAATCCAGTAATTTACTACATAAATTATCAGAGTGTCTAATCATACCACAAAAATAACAAAAAGCAAGTAATCTTTCATATTTAAAGTCAATCCAAAACCAATCTCCCCTTAGCTTCTTCACCTGCATTCTACGTTTCAATGGTAAGCGAACATCAATACTAACTCTAATTCACATATAATCTCACCACAACTTAGTAAAATTTCTCAAATCTGCTTCAAGGAATGTCCCAATGAAATTTCCCACACCCCCCCCCCCCGGCTCCCTAGTAACCCGTTCAATGTCAACTTTATGAAAGAACTAGAAAATATAAGCATTATTGCCTAGTTCTTTGATAATGAGACCACTGACTGGACGCCATACACTCGCCATGGTTTGCTTGAATGCTATAAAGTTTATAGATTTCTCTATTAATAGCCGCCCCATAACACAAAATTTCCAATCAAGCCCCTGTTCCAGTTTTGCAGCATTATCATCCTCAACATATTCCAATTGTTGATGTCCTTTGAGATTTAACCTAGCATAAGCTTCAGCCACCAATCTCTATGCCTCGCTACCCAACTCCATTTTCTAGGCAAAAAAAGAAAACAAAGAAGATAGAAAATACGATGATGAACGATAAACAAACTTGTTATCTAAACAAGAGGAAAGAACTCTTTACATTAGAGAGAGAAAAATTTACACTATGAAACCTGATTTGATTTGGTATATCTATAATTACTATTACATGTAATATACATACTCATACTTATTTTAATACAATTTAAAAAAACAATTGCCACCATCTTCTATCTTAATAAATTTACATTATTAAATAATAATAACAATTCTTATTTTTATCAAGTAACTACTAATAATTTTATTAGCTTATGATTATTATTAAGTAGATGCTTGTATTTTTAATTATATGATATATATATATATATATAAACTAATAATTATAGTTATCTTGATACCTAAATAGAAAGAAATCACATAAGGATGATATATAAAAAATTATTTTATATAATTATTCGAGGTGTTATATCTTGATCTCTTGTCAAAGTATCTTTTCGACCAAGCTTCTCCCCTTCTACATCTGTCATTTTCTCAAGCTTTTCTATCTCCTTACCCTTCAACACTTTCGCTAGACCTTATTGAACAAAGAGATCCTTTACTTTTCTTTGCCAAAGAATGAAACTAGTTTTTCATCAAACTTTTTCACTGAGAAAAATAATGAACTACTTACTATCTTATTAAATTTAATATCTCCACCACGTTGCAAATACCCATTGCCTCATCGAATCAATGGCTCTAATACTACTTGTTATGGAAAATACCTGCTCGAATACTACTTGTTATGAAAAATACTACTTTGATACCATTTGTTATCAGAAATTCAGTAGCTCTACGATTAAATAATCATACAATAAATTCAATAAGACTGAATAAATAATTACTGCTGAGAAAATAATAGGAGACATAAGATTTTAACGTGGTTTGACCGATTGTCTATATCCGCAAATAACACTAAATCTTTTACTACGTGAGAATAAATAATACATATAAATATTGTAATTTTTCCTTGAGTTATGTCCACTCAAAATATCCCATAATATTTTTATACCCCTCACATATACCCTAAAGGATCACTATCAGATTGAGAGTACATCCTCTCTCAAATTCAATGTTTAAGCTAACCCCACTGAAGCAAATACCGATAGCAAACTCACTCTCAAATTTAGTGTTTAAGTCAATCCCACTAAGGCAAATACCCTTTAGAATGCTTGAGTAAAAATACTCAACATCCAGTGTTTAAGTCATTCCCACTAAAGTAACCACCCTCTAGAATCCTAGAGTAAAATACTCGAGATCCAGTGTTTAAGCCAACCCCATTGAAGCAACCATTCTCTAGAATCCTAGAGTAAAATACCTATAATTAATTATACACAATTAATTGCACCCAAAGTAAATGCCCTACTCTCACAGTCCTATTTTTCTTCATACATCACCAAATGGCCATAGTCTTAACTAATAAGCTTCCAACGATAACATCAATTTGCTGATTCCCAAAATGTGCTTTCCACCCAAGCAAAGCATTACAATGGATTTGGCTTGAAGATAAAGTTGCGCACGAAATTGAAGGCATAGGTAAAAAAATCTCCACCTCACTTGAATTGTCCCTTTTTTGCATTTCTCGAGACTTTAAAGCTTCTTGTGCTTGATTTATTTTCAAAGTATCCTTTCTAACAAGCTTCTCCCTTTCTACATCTATCATTTTCTCAGGCTTTCTTGTCTCTTATCCTTCAACACTTTTGCTAGACCTTGTTGAACAAGGAGATCCTTCACTCTTCTTTACTAAATAATAAAACTAGTTTTCCCATCAAACTTTTCCACTGAGAAAAGTGATAAATTGCTTGCCATCTTATTGAATTTAATGTCTCTATCAAGTTGCAAATGCTCATTGTCTCACCGAACCAATAGCTCTAATACCATTTGCTAGGGAATATACCCGCTCGAATACAACTTGTTATGAAAAATATTTCTTTGATACCACTTTTTATTAGGAACTCGGTAGCTCCACGATTAAATAATCATACAATAAATTCAATAGGACCAAATAAATAAATAATGGTGAGAAAATAATAGGACACACAAGATTTTAACGTGTTTCGAAAAATTGTCTACATCCACGAATAGAACTGGATCTTTTACTATGTAAGAATAAAATAATACATATAAATATCATAATTTTTTCTTGATTAATGCCCACTTAAAAGTTCCCACAATATTTTTATACCCTCATATACATCCTAAAGAATCACTATCAAACTGAGAGTAAACCCTATCTCAAATCCACTATTTAACTCAATCCCACTGAAGCAATCTCGTGACTAGAATCACTCTCAAACCTAGTGTTTAAGACACCCCACTGAAGCAAATACCAAGGGTAAACTTACTCTCAAACCTAGTGTTTAAGCCAACCTCAAGCAACCATCCTCTATAATTCTAGAATAAAATACTCAAGATATAGGGTTAAGCCAACCTCATTAAAGTTCATTATACCCAATTAATTGTAGCCAAAGTAAATGCCTTACTCTCATAGAATCCCACTTTTCTTCATACATCACTAAATGGCCATAGTCTTCAATTTATAAGCTTCCAATGCTAACATCCCAAAATGTGCTTTGCACCTAAGCAAAGTATTACAGTAGATTTGGATTGAAGACAAAGTAACGCACGAAATTTAAGGCATTGGTCAACATTTTCTTGTATTGAGAAAGCATTCAAGTGGATAAGGTTAAGGAAGCTCATCGAAGGGTGGCTGCAAATCATCCAGATGCGGGCGGTAGCCATTACCTCTCCTTTGAAAAAAATTACGCAAAAGATATCTTCTTAGAAAAGGCAAGGGCAATAGCTCTGCATTTTAATGATATTGGTGCTTCATCATCTCAAGAAGGCCATATTACAGCATCAAATGAGTTGGTTTACACGTATACTGCCATAGCTCGAACCAAATTCTTGAAAACTCACTCTTCTTTGCCAAAGAATGAAATTAGTTTTCCCATCAAACTTTTTCAATGAGAAAAGTGATGAACTCCTTGCCATCTTAATGTTTCCACTAAGCTGCAAATAACTGTTGCACTATCGAACCAATGGCTCTGATACCACTTGTTATGGAAAATACCAGCTCGAATACAACTTGTTATGAAAAATACTGCTTTACTTCTTATCAGAAACTCGATAGCTCCATAATTAAATAATCATATAATAAATTCAATAAGACCAAATAAATAAATAATATTGAGAAAATAATAGGAGACACGAGATTTTAACGTAGTTCGATAAATTATCTACATCCATAGATACCACTAAATCTTTTATTATGTGAGAATAAAATAATACATATAAATATCGTAATTTTTTCTTGAGTTATGTCAAAACTCAAAAAATCCCACAATACTTATATACCCCTCACATACACCCTAAATAATAACTATCAAATTGAGAGTAAACCCTCTCTCAAATCTAGTGTTTAAGCCAATTGTACTAAAGCAATCCCGAGTAGAATCACTCTCAAACCCAGTATTTAAGCCACCCCACTGAAGCAAACACTAAGAGTAAACTTACTCTCAAACCTAGTGTTTCAGCCAACCTCACTGAAGCAACCACCCTCTAGAGTTCTAGAGTAAAATACTCGAGATGTAATGTTAAGCCAACCTCTTTAAAGTTCATTATACCCAATTAATTGCACCCAGAATAAATGCTTACTCTCACATAATCTCATTTTTCTGCATACATCTTCAAATGTCCATAATCTTCAATTTATAAGCTTCCAACACTAACATCTCAAAATGTGCTTTTCATCTAAGCAAAGCATTACACTGGACTTGTCTTGAAGACAAAGTAAGCATGAAATTCAAATCACAGGTCAACATTTTCTTATATTGAAAAAGCACTCGAGTGGATAAGGTTAAGGAAGCTCATCGGAGGGTGATGGTTGCAAATCATCCAGATGCGGCCAGTAGCCATTACCTCGCCTTTAAAATAATGACGCAAAAGATATCTTCTTAGAAAAGGCAAGGGCAGTGGCTCTGCATTTTATTGATATTGGTGCTTCATCATCTCAAGAAGGCCATATTATAACATCAAACGAGTTGGTTTACACTTATACTCATAACTCAAACCAAATTCTTAAAAAATATTGCGATTGGAAAATTCAAGGGTTAGTGTCAAATTGATTTTTTAGAACCCCATATGTGCAAACATGCACGGGAAAGTTCAATGTGGTTTTGTTTTATGAATTTGTTGAATGTGAGAGACAGCCACTGTCTACACTTTGTAAACATAAGAGGGAGAGTGCCTTGGTGATTGTAGGTTATCAATTTTTTCCCATCAGTATAAGCTCCCCTTTTTGTCTCTATCTGTGTCTGAAATCATTAGTACTTTGTATTCTCATTGCATTCTTCTCTACAAATTTTTTTCTAAGAAAATGCCATAGTCAAGTTAAATCATAAGTTACAACACATTAGTATACAATATAAGCTCACACGCTTAATAATGCCTCACTCTCATCGAAGCCTCTCTAGCAGAGAGAGGCATTAGCCATACCAATATCCTAGTTAGGGCTATTTGAGTTGACTGGTCGATTTTGAAACTGGAATCAAAATCAGTGGGAACTAAAATCGAAACTGGTGGTCTACATTTTAGTTTTGATTCCATTATTTGAGGATCCTAAACTGATAGTTCAAAGAATAGGCCAAAACTGGCAATTTTTTCAGCTGGTTAGAATCAACAATTCGAATGGCAGTTCCATGCGAAATTTGAATTTTTTTTCAAATGGTTAGAACCAACGGTTCCATCGGTTTGAACGAGTGGTTCAAACTGGCAATTCCACCTGGTTCTAATAGCTTTTTTTTTTATTTTTCCAAATAATTTTATGAAATCCCTAAATTAACCCTCCTAATAACTATAAACGGCTAATTTTAAGGGTATTTGTGGAAAATTAATTTTTTAGATTTATTATAAATACCACTTTCCATTTATAATTCCCTCACTCAAAATTATCTCTACTCCCTCTACTCTACAATCTCTCCAATTTTCATTTATAAATTTTTGTCAAAAATATTATGAAATAATTTCTCCAAAGTTCAATTTTCAATTATTTGTCCAAATTATTTCAATTAATTTCTCCAAATCTCAATCTCTAATTATTTTCTCTAATTTTTTTTATTCAATTTTTCAAATTACATATTATTATCCTATAATGGCAAGTAAAGGAAAGATTAGAGAAACACAAAATTCATCTACGCATACGAATGACATGTTCTATTTCACTTCTAACCAATTTGATTTTGAGGGATATCTAAATGAAAATTTGGAAATTCCAACTCAATGATCCGAATTTGATGAAGATAACTTATAGCGAGAGGAAAAGCAATGTACACAAGTTATTCGATAAGCAAAACAAAATTTCAACATATTCTCCATTCATTTCACGAAAAAAATTAAAAGCGATAAAATATTTTATGTAATTTGTAATTATTGCGATACATCTTATAAATACAAACAAGCAGTTCTGTATCATTAAGTTCAAGCCTTTTTTTTAAAGAAAATAAGTTCAAGCTTTTTTTACAAAAAAAAAATTAAGTTCAAGACTTTTCTAAAAAAAATAAATTAAGTTCAATTTTTTTTTAAAAAAATAAATCAAGTTCAAGCATTTTTTATTTTTTGTAAAGGTTTTTTTAGAGATTATTTCACAAATTTTTAAATTTTCAAAAAAAAAATTATTTTCTAATTTTTTATTTTTAACTATGCAATTTGTTGAAAAATCGATTAGAGAACTAACCAGAACTATCAATTTTAGAACCATTAAGTAACGGGAATTAAAATTGTAACCGTTCGATTTTGAAACCTGAATTGGCGGTTTCGAAATCGTAGCCACTCCTGCAATGTCATACTCAAAGAAGGAAGGTGAGTTTTCGCTCGATTGTTTTTTTTTTATTCGAACAATATGTGGTTCTATTCACATAATTCAATGGTCCTTGGGGTCTTCGCCAGCACAACAATCAATGCTTCCAAAGTCCACTGTCAATCAAAAGCAAGAATAATGTTATATTAATTTTCTTGTCGCTCCAGCAGAGACGTGAACAGTACTCACCCATTTTCTTTTAGTGTTTTATAATTAATTTAATATTTTAAATATATTCCATATTATAAAAAATCAAATATAAAATCTAAGATGTAATTATTTTTTATGAATTAGATCTATAAATCATTTTATATATAATAAAGGAAAATCATAAATTTTAATTGGATGTTGACGTGGCATTTCCTTTGAAGAGAGAGTCTTTAATATTTGATTATTTGTATTTAACTAATTTGAGAAAATAAATATTAATATTTGAAGAAAAAATGTGTTTCTCATTACAAATTCTCTCTCTAATTTATGTGTTTTATAAAAGTTTTAAATACAATAACTTTTGTGTTATAAAATATAAGAAATAGAGAATATATATATAGAAATATAATAGATAGAAGAAGAGAGTAGAGAGAAACTGATTTAGTATTACTAATCTTGGTTACACAATTAATAGGATGAAGGACTATTTATAGGGTACCAAAAGTCATCTTTAAATGACACAACCTTACACTAAAAGATACAATCCTTCATCCCAAAGGACATAACCCTTCATTCCAAAAGACATAACTTTTTGATAAATAAATAATATCTTTAATAAACTTGTGGACATCCATTATTTTATATAGTTTCATAACACTCTCCCTTGGATATCCGTTAAACAAAGAATATGCCTTGCTAAAACCTTATTAGGAAAAAACCCATTGGGAAAAAATCCTAGTGAAGAAAAAAGAATACAGTATTCTTTGTGTTTTAAAATTGTATTTCTCCCACTGATGAAGACACCACTGCTTATCTTTTTCTTTAGTGTTTCATTCCTTCAGGGAATATAATATATTTTAATATTATCTCCTACAATATTATGGAGCTTCTTTTCTATGCAAACATATTGTATGTACCTTGTACATATCAAAATATTAATTCAATTAGACATATTATTTGCTTGCTTCATAAATTATGACGTCTTTCATAAATAAAGAAATGTAAATCATATATTAATCATCATAAGTATAATGATCCTTAAGATATATACTCAGTATGGTACTATAGTACTTCAGGACATAGTATTTTCATTATTTCAAAAAGATATAGTATTGCAGGACTAACAAGTACTTTATCTCGTTAAATGACCTCACAACTATCAGTTTCATTAATGGATGAGTTATATCCATATAAAATCATTTCAATCTCTTGGATTATATGTACTAATCAATAGTGTTAAATTTCATTCATAAAATATTCGCTCTTTAGGTCGAGATAAAATTTTGCATATTCAAATTCCTTCATTTTAAATTTCTTATTTGAATTCTTCACTATATTTTGGAACTCTACTAGAGTCCAATGAGATTTATATTATCAACATACACAACAATAACATCAAATTCAGATGTACATCTTTTTATAAAAACACATGGATAAATTAGATCATTTATGTAATCTTCCTTTATCATATATACATACTGAGTAGATTACTTTAATACATACAAAGATCTTTTATACGCTTCAAGCATTTTAAATCCTTCAGGGATTTTTGTATATTTTATCAAAGAAGAATAGATACACGATGAATATATCATATATTTATTTTTCATTATAGATCACGTGATATTTGTTTAGCCTCATCTTTGAGGCGATTATACCATCAGATTTCCTTAATCTATATAGAAGTTTTTATAATTTACTTGAATACATTTTCAAGGGTTTCAATTTTCATGCTTCAAGCATGTTTTAATCCTTCAAGGATTGTCATTATCAAGTAATCCATATAGAGCTCTATATAATTTCTCGAGAATTTAAATTTTTTGCTTTTAGCAACTTAAATCCTTCAGGAATTTTCATATATAGGTATATAAAATGAATCATATAAAATAGACAATCATTTTATGTCTATATGTCCCCAATAAGACTTATATTCAAGATCCTCATAATTCTTCACAATATTAAGTGTTATAACATATGCAAAAGTACAATCGATATTTATTTTATATCGATTCTATCTTTTCTTGACATGACATAACTTGTCGAGATCTCATTATTTTCATCGAATTCATTGATTTTAGATACTTGAATTTCTTCTGAAAATTTATCAATCATGTCTAAGGTCTCTTTTGGAGATTACTCTTATAGAGTCTTTCTTTCTATAATTTGCATATATAACATATTTACTCCTTTTTATTTTTCAATAATTCTTGTCCTTGGAACTGATCAATATACCCCACTTCAGGTGTGCAATGGATTTATTAACATAGACAATTTATCATTCAAGGACTTTAATTCTAATAGGAGTTTAACAATTGATTAACTATCTTTAAAACTTCTAGTTCACACAACTTTGTGAGAGAATCAAAATATTGGCATTTTCAACTGTTTATTCTCTCCCCCTAATATAGGGATCCATAATAATCAACAAATTTGGCGACCTTGATGCGAATAATTTCTACTGTATATAATAGCATTATTCCTATTTATAAATAGGGAGCTTGTTCTCATAAAAAAAAATTACTTTGAGAACACTACCATTAAAGATCATTAGATTTAAATAAACATCTGGTTTTTCAAAAAATATTCATATAAGAATTTAATTCCTTTTCGCATCAATATTGATCCAAGATAACTTAGCTAATCATTGTCAAACAATAAAAATATTTAAATTTATGAACTTCTAATTTACCACTATATTCATATAATTATTATCTTTATATGATATTCATTTCAGCGAATATTTTCAAAATAAATTTCTACAAGATAAATGAGATAATAATATATAGTGCATGAAAGTCATTTCTCTAAATAATAATATTTTCTCTTCAAGAGCTTTCAATATCAAAGCCAAAAATCGTTTTTATATATTATGGTGTACAATATGTACGTAATCAACATGTCATATCATCTTTTGCCACTTCTAGTGGTAAGATTTATTTTGATTATTTGTGATTTTCACAATTACAAAGATCAGTAATTCAATAATGATCTTATTAATATTTTTAATGACAAGAATATTATTGTTATTATTCACACTCACACTTAATATTACATGTTATTCCATTCACTTCAGAGAATGAAATAAATCCAATTGAGTAGATTCGCGTCATTATATCTTTTATATTATAATGATAAATATGTCATTATTTTTTATTTATGGCCAGAATTGTGATATATTATTTCATTCACTTCAGGGAATGAAAACAAATCTTATTATAAATAACAAAAGAGTAAAATTAATTTAAAATTCACAATCGATTTTTTTTTCAACGATGCTACTGTAGGAGCATATTCAAAAATACAAAATAGTGTTGACATTTTATAAATAAATAAGCAGATATTTAATTATCAAATATCTAGTGAAAGAAAATTATTGCTTTGGTGCAATTTCGACTGATTCCTTAATATTTTTTTTACTGTGTCTTCAGAATACATAATATCCACACATAAAGATAAATAATTCATACTCAATACATATTAAAAGTCACAAATTCAATTCTATAAGATTTGACATGATTAAAAGTATTATAACGATGTAATTACTCTAGATAATGAGACCATAATAATAATAATAAAATTATGAAACTAAGAATATCACAGTTGAATAGTTGTAATTTTAAAATATAAAATATAACTTTATGCATTGAGATAATAAATCTATCATGCATTCATTATTCTTAAAGCATCATATTTTTATCCAAAGAATAGATAAATTAATTAAAATAGATATATGATTGTACATATAAAATAATTGCAATAAATTTATCACATCGATGTATAATGATTGACAATAATTTCCAGATAATAAGAATAATAATTTCTATATACATAGGTAATAAAAATTCATTGATTTCAATAATAAATATAAATAGAAGTCAATGTTATATTAATACATAAAAATCGAAGAAATAATGTGGTGTTGTCAATCATGATCATATAGAAATTCCATTTCATAATTATATTTTATATTTTAAAGCCACAATCAAAGAATCATAATACCTTCCTCAGTCTAAAAAATATCTATTTAATACATACAAACAACAAATAAATTAAAATTTGTGTTTTCTATTACCACAAATTAGATTATAAATTACTCACAGTAATATAATTTTCAAAGACATATAGGAAATTATCTTTTAAGTGTGAACAAATCTAAATACACCAACCTTAACTTTGGTTGTCTCAAACCATAAGTTATCCTTTCTTTAAGCGATTTGAGCAAGGAAACGATATAATAAAAATTAAAACGGTAGAATGAAATCGTGCTAATAACGTATTATAAAATATAAGAAATAGAGAATATATATATATATATATATATATAAATATATAGAAATATAATAGATAGAAGAAGAGAGTAGAGAGAAATTGATTTAGTATTACTAATCTTAGTTACACAATCAATAGGATTAAGAACTATTTATAGGATACCAAAAGTCATCTTTAAATGACACAACCTTACACTAAAAGATACAACCCTTCATCCCAAATGACATAACCCTTCATTCCAAAAGACATAACTTTTTGATAAATAAATAATATCTTTAATAAACTTGTGGACATCCATTATTTTATATAGTTTCATAACATTTTGGTATTTTTTTATTAATTCTTTATGAGTTTGTTAATATTGCATCCTATTAATATTTCATGATTTATAATTTGAATTTGGGGAATAATCTTTCAATAATATATATTGATTGGCTGAGAAAGTATTAAGCGTTATTAGTCAGTTCATTAGAGGTTTCAAATTAGAAATTTAGATAATTCAAATGAGCTTCTGGACTTTTTTTTTCCAGCTATTTAATGACCACTTACATGGTTGTTCTCAAACATTAATCAATCCTTTAAGTATAAACACTTATTCTATTTTTTGTACTTGTTTTGCAAATCAAAACAAATAAATATAGATATGGATAAAAAATGTATTACCAAAAAATATATTGGATATGAATTGCAATAAATAAAGTAATAGCTTCAATATATTTATGTATCCATTTATATGCTTCAAGTTATTACTCCAACCGGTTACAAGTTCTCACTAATTTTTCCATTAAAATTTCATGTTTATACAATAATATATTTTCTCTATTTCTATTGGACACATATAAATACTATATTAACATTTTTTTTTCAAGTTTATTCATGAATAATCTACTCATTAGTTAAAATAAAAATTTTCAATTTCAAACCACACATTTCAATCATAATGTAAATCCATTTTAATTTTAAGCAAATTATTTAATTCATATATTTTACATATAAAAAAATATATTATGTAGTCGCGCAAAAGCGCAGAAACCGTCTAGTATATATATATAGAAAGAACCATATAAAGAAATACCTTTTAAAAGGTATATAAATTTAAATACACAAATTTTAAACTTGAATACATTATTATTAGTAAGGAAAATTATAGACAGCTCGAATCGCACATACATCCGACAATAATATATTGTAACATAGTATAGCATGAGCCCTCAAGCAAGTGAATAAATATACATACAGATAAAAAGGGCATTACATATGGAAAATGTTACTTACGTAATTTCAAGGATGAAAAAAGTGGAAAAGGGAGTAAAATAGAAAGAATCTTTATAGAGTGAGAGTTAAAAAACCCATACCCAATACGAGAGAAGGCTTTTGAATGAGGCTTCATTGACCTCAAGCTATCATCCCTGCATCCAAGCCATTCTTGGGCCAGTCTTCAAGCTTCTCCTCTCCTACATTTACGGTTTGTTCGACAAAATTAGTTGTTTTAATAGCTGTTGGTTGTTTTAGTGGCATTTAGCTGTTAACTGTTTGAGTAGCATTTCATGAAATATTAAAAGCTAAACGTTAACTTTTCACAAAAAGCTATCATAATCTCTAAAAACTAATCCAAACGTTATAGTATCGAACATAGCCTTAATCAATAATTAGAGATGATAATGAATTGGATATCCGCTTAATTAAAATGCATTATTCAAATACGAGCTCGATTATAAATTAGGTATTTGAATCTGTTTGGAATCTGAACCTAATTATAAATTAGATACCAAAATTTGTTTGAACCCTTTTAGAAATTCATCTTTTATAATCTGACTCGATTATAGTTATTCAAACCCCGAATTATCTCAATTATAGTTATTCAAACCCCGAATCATCTCAATTATAATTATAAATTAGGTACCAAAATTTTGAAATATTAATTAAAGGTAACAGGTAGTGGGTATCAAGTCCTTGAACTTAAACCCCGAATCATCTCAAATATGTTTATTCACTATCCAAACCATCAAATTTGGATCAAATCAATTCATGTGTCAATTGGATCAAGTAAATTTGTCATCGCTATCTACAATCCTACTAAATACCTATGATTCTATCGATAATGCACATTCAAATATGTTGTTGTGCAGGATTAGTTGCTTTCTCTAATTCAAATTTCAAACAAGCATAATTCAAAGTAAAGTATAATATCTACTCATCCATAGACCCCATGGTTCCATCCAGTGATATAGCCAAAAAAAATTAATTAGAGAACCCAATTAAAACATATAATTTATAAAATAAAATAAATATAAGGAGAACTCTTTATAAAAAGAAAAATAAACTATTACAATTAAATTGCAATAATTATTGCCTATTTTTCATACTAACCTCATTGTCATGCTTGAAAATTTATATTTTTAACATAAGTTATTAAACAACCGTCAATAACTCATGTACCTTTTAATAAGCTAAGCTCTACGTACCTACTTGATGACTAATATTATGTGGATATTAACTCCTTGAATTAGGTCGTACTTCTTAGATTATAATGAATACTTTTCATATCAAGCTCAAAATTTTTGACAACTTATCTATAAGGCATTAGATGAATAAATTATTATTTCATAACTATAATAATAAAAATATTGTTATTATATAAAATAAAAATTAATGCTTTCTATTACAAAATTAATTAATTTATTAAATACTAAAAGTAAATTAAATGTAATATGCAATTAATTTATTAAACTTTCAAAATTATAATGCATTAGGAGAGACCAACAATTATTAAACCAATCAATATTAGGCTATGAAGAGCAATAATTAAAAAGAAATAAAATTATAAAAATTAATTAAATTTTAGTTTTTTGGACAAAAATTGTTCAAATATTTTTTTCAAAAGAATTCCTTGGCACATACATTGTTCCGTGCATGACTCATTTTCAAATGCCTCAGAGTACACTACTTCAAACGATACTTAGATTTCGATACGGCCAGGTGACGGAAGTCCCGTCATGATGAGAGTATTAAAATAATATTAAAAGTGGGATTCATATACATAATTACAAAGGTAAAATACATGTGGATTCCACTTTTAATATTATAAAATATATATAAATCTCATTTTTAATATTATTTTAATGCTCTCGTCATGACAGGACTCCGGCATTTAGCATTTCTCGGTTAGGTTTATTACTTCAGTTACGTTTCAGCCAAGAGATCGCCTCTACACTGTACAAAAGTTTACTAATACCGCATGGCTCACCATTTGATTAAACAAAGCTCGATACGCTTGTGCGATTCGCGTCGTGTATCAGTGCTCTATTAATTAATTATCACCAAGCTCCTCAAACCCTAAAACCTCGGCATCTTCCTCAAACGAAAATGGCAGAGCGGCTGTTAGCTCATCCCTCTGGATTTGGGGTGACGTCAAAGCACGTGGCTCTAGAGGCTCAAGATGCGGTGATTGCATCTGAGAAAGTCTGTATCGTTTGCCCTTTATTTATGCAGCCGAAGGGTATTTGTCATTCAGTATACGTTTTTGATCTGAATTATAAACCTAATCCAATCAGTATACCGATGCTGAATCCAGTTCTTCAATTGGAAAGTACTAGTTATCCTGCTGATATGGCCTTCGCTCTTTGCGGATCGACACTGTATATGTTCGGCGGTCGGTACTCCAAACTGGATCTGAGTGATCGACAAAGACAGGGAAAAGAGGGGGAATGGGAATCCACTGCGTTCGGCTATGATATTTCACAGGGGGAGCTGCTGAGCAAAATTCCTGAAATGAAGGCTGCGAAAGTCCATCCTTCTGCGGTTATCGTTAACGGTAAGGTTTGTGTTTTTCTCCCAACTTCTTTGTTGGGAGAGTTACTATTTCGAACGTCCAAGTTTTGAGCTGTTTGATCCAATTGGAAATAGCTTGACCGAACTTCCTGAGCCTACGGACTACTCTGAAAGGTCTCCTATGATTTCAATGGACTCCTATTGTGTAGGAGGTTCCAGGCTTTTTATCTCAATTAGCAAGGAAAACCAGAAACAGATACTGTGGCTGGATTTTGATAGCCCCAGCGGATGGACTTCATTTTCTTGCGAGTCTTTTCCTTTTATAGGAGGGAGTTTACTGATCGACAAAGTGTGTTTCTCTCCATTTTGTGCGTACCTGTTCTCTCCCGGGAAATTTGATTGGCCATTCCCCCTTTTCTTTTTAAAACCTGAATTAGAGCCTGATGTTGATATTGCGTATGGCGTTGGGCATACTAAAATGCCAGCTCGTGGAGGTGCTTCAATAGCTCGTGTAGGGGAAAGGACACTTTGCACCATTAAAGCTGGGTTCAGTTATGTTCATGGTGATGACCCGTGTATTATTGTGGAGACCTTTGCCTTTAACTTTAGTTCTTCACCAAGGGAAATGTCTAAACCTTGTGCTTTGGACTTTAGTTGTATAAATACTAAGAATTTTCGACCTAAACCGTTAGAACAATATCCTGATTTACTGGAGTTCGATCTATTGACGTCTTTCAAATATGTGTTGGGTGACAATCCTTGCCAGAATGTGGATATTTGTGGGTGTTTTGCGATGCGATAGGAGCCGTGGGGTTTTTCCTATGCATGGAAGCTTCTCTTACCTTTCCGTTTTGTTCAGGTTGGCTGTTTTTATATTTTCTAAGGTAGTATTTATGGGTTTTTTTTTAGTATTTTTCCAGGGATGAGACCTCTAACTTTGCAAAGCTCAGCTGCCAAACTCATCGAACATGTCTTGCCAGTAATCCTTTTGCAACCTTTAATAAACTTCTAAAAAACGTACAGTAGGTTTATATGGCCCTAATGCAATAATCTTTATGCTACAAATCAATAATATGTCTGTTGATTTAAGTTGGATAAAATAAAAATGGGTATAGATTATTTGTTTAAAAGAAAAAAGAAGTCATAATTATCTAGTTATTTAAGAATTTGTATATATCTATCAATTTTTTTATTAATATTAAATAAATTTAGAAAAATAAATTAATCAATTAAAATATATGGATAAATGAGTAATTAACTTTTCATTTAATCAATTCTAATACTTAACCACCCAGAATATATTTACCCTCTCATCCTTTCAAACCAAATGTAATTACATATCGCAAAAAATAAAGGGAAGTCCAACTTCTTTAAATCCAACCAATTCTAATACTTAGCCCACCCAAAATAGAAAAGAATTAGAGTTTTACTCTAATAGGTAGGAAATATAAAAATGCAGAATCAAATTAGTTTTAAGTCCTAATTTAATATTGTATATACTTCAAGCTAGCAGTCAACAAACTACCATTTCATCTGCAAACAATTAAAAAATTATTAGTAGAATACCCACTAACAAAAGAATCCACCCAAATTTTCAACATACCTGAATATCCATTCTAAAGATTTGAATTCATTCCACAGCAGTACTTGAAGTTCGGATATTTTCGTTCCAAACAAATGCATAATCATGGCATCTATATCTTGTCTTCAAAAATCTGGTAGTACTGCAAAAAGAAAAAAAAACTGAGAAATGGATAAAATCATAGGATTTCAAGTTAATTTGATAAACTTACAAAAGTGCTATGATCTCTTAAATGGGCTGCTAAATTCCTCCAACATCGAATCATCGCAGAATTAATGTCAAAAGCACAATCTGCAGTGCCATCTTTGTATGCCGATCTGTTATGCCCCTTCTTGAATGCATCTTGTATGGGACTGAGTTCAGAATCCTTGTAATTATTGGCTTCTTTGGAAAATATATAGAAGTCCAGTGTACATTGTTTCCCAATTTTAGAATGGTTTTCTCAAAATGAGAATAACGACCTGTGACTGTTCCCAACAAGCTCTTAGTCTTCTCGTGGCAATTCATGATGAAGCTCAATTTCTCAGTGGGCTCCATCAATGCTATATGGTTTAGCAAAAGAAACCATACAAAATAAAAATTGAGACATAAACAACACAACAGAAACAAAATGAAAAATGAGAATATGTTTAGAAGTACTCTGGCTTCTTGGAGAGAGACAAAAGGAGATCCATGAAATGTGACATATCCGAAGGAATAGAATAACCATTGAATATTTCATCAACCACATTCTGTTTCTTGATGAAACGTAGCCTTCTAAATTTTACTTCCTCACTAGACATCATTATATTACTCAGATTAAAGCACAAGGTGGCGTAGCCGCAGCTGCAAATAGCATATCGGACTTCCAACTGATCTAATTATCTTTCTCAAATCTTTATGGATACTCAATGCTTGTATCTCTAACACCTTTAATCCATTTACATAGTGTCGGTTTGATATTAGATATTGCAACACATCTTGTGTCTTTCCGAACCAGGAATTGAATGTGGGGTCAAAAACTTCATTAAATCATAATACATTTCTCGTGATGAAGTGCATACACCCTCAAGAGGTTTGGGTGATTGAACTCTAAAAGAATATTGGTTTCTGAGCTATTTTGGAAATTGAGAAGGAACTCCTGGCCAACCATGCAAGGTGTCTTCGTATCCTATAGAGTTGCTTCCGAATCCGCCGTGCAGTATTCATAGTTCATAACAACTGAATCATTTGCATTTCAAATACTCGTTTCACATAAATTTGAAACCGTTAATAATTCTAACATATGAAAACTCATAAGCATTCAAATTCATAAAATGCAACAAACAAATATATAAAAAATGCATTAAAATTCAACCTTAAACAAGTCAACAGTAACAGTTATGTTAAAATAGAACAAATGAATCAAAATTCAACATAAATATATAATTAATTAATTCAAAAAAATAGCTTCATCTAAATATATATAATTTTCAATAAATCAATTGGCTTCATTCAACTAAGACGAAGCTTTGAACCTGAAAATGCCTAATCACATTCTAATATTTTGATTTTTACAATCGTGGGAGAAAGCAAGTGAAGATAAATTCAACAAATAGAGCTCCTTTTTCACCTAGGATATAAATATAATAATTTCATCTGAAAAGTAAACCATTTTAGATGGAGAATATACAAATAAAACATGAACAAAACCCACAAATGAAAAAAATAGAGCAATAAACATATATCTCTCGGCTCAACCCACGAATTAATTCAACAATATATTCGACCATTCCTCCTCTGTCTGTTTATATGTATTTATAAAAAAAGAAAAGAAAAGAAAAGGAAAACGGACGAAGGAGAAGGAAAAAAAATGGAGAACGAAATGAAAAATCAAGAATGCAAATGGAGGACCTGACACTGGTACTAAGGTTGAAGCGCAGGACTGCTGCGGAGGCGACGGCCACGCACGGAAGCAACCGGAAGGGGTAGAAAAGCAAAAAGGCCTGTGAATGGGTAGAGCCGTAGAAGGAGAGACGACCGCGCAGGGAGAATAAGTTGAGTTGAGAGATTTTTGTTTTGTTGGTATCATTTAATGCAATCCTAACCTAAATGACGTAGTTTTGTGGATTCATTTACACATCCTACAGCAAACTACGCCAACTAGGCCGTTTTGATAGTAAAATTTATTATTATTATTACTATTATTATTATTATGATATACCCTTTTAATAATAATTAATAATAATAAAAAAGAATTACTATTTATTATCTATGTTTTGGCATAATCCACCGCTGAATCATCGCTTTTTCTCAAATACATTATTATACCTTTATTTTTTTAACCCGTCGAACAGTATAGTAATCCTTTTGCCATCTTTAATAAACTTCTAAGAAACGTACAACATGTACATATGCCTCTAATGCAATAATCTTTGTGCTACAAAGCAATAATCTGTCTGTCACCATTTAAGTTGGATAAAAAATAACTTTTAATTTAATAAATGGATATAGATTTTTTTAAAGAAAAAAGAATTCATAATTATCTAGTTATTTAATAATATGTATATATCTATTAATTTTTTCATTAATATTAATTTAAATAAATTTAAAAAAAATTAATCAATTAAAATATATAGATTAATGAGGAATTAATTTTTCATTAATATTAAATAACTCTGCTAGTTATTTACGGGTTGTGACTTAATTGGTAATACAGATTTAGTATGTGAAAAGAATTTTCTGATTTGATTTCCACTAAACGCACTTGTAGGGAGGGGTGAGGAGCCTTAAATATGACTAAGCACCGAGCTAGATTAGACAATCCATAGTAATCGAGTCCAGATACTGGTGGTTACATAAAAAAAAAAAAAACTTTGTTTCTTTACTTAGTTTTGTATATTTGAATCCAATAATACAAACGGATGTTTGTTCAGATTGTCCAAATTTTAAATTTGTAACATGTATTCGACATTATGCACTTGCCTTTTTTAGATTTGTAACATGTGTTCGACATTATGCACTTGCCTTGCTGACGCCATCCCTAACCTCAAAGAACTCATTGACACTAGTTTTCTTCCTTTTCTCATACTCCAGTAGTCGATAATGTTAAGGAAAGCTTATCAGAGGGTGATAGTTGCAAATCATCCAGATGCAGGCGATAACCATTACCTCGCTCTAAAATAAATGAAGCAAAAGATATCTTATATGGAAAAGGTAAGGGCAGTGGCTCTGCATTTTAATGATATTGGTGCTTCATTAGCTTAAGAAGGCCGTATTACAACATCAAATGAGTTGGACTACACTTATACTACCATAGCTCAAACCAAATTCTTGAAAAATATTGCGATTGGAAAATTTAAAGGTCAGTGTCAAATTGATGTTTTAGAACCCCAAATATGTATACACGCATGGGAAAGTTCGATGTGGTTTTGTTTCATGAATTTGTTAAAAGTGATGGACAACCACCGTCTACAGTTTGTAAACATGAGAGGGCAAGTGCCCTACTGATTGTAGTTATCAATTTTTTCCCATCACTATAAGCCCCCTCTTCTATCTCTCTCTATGTGTGAAATCATTAGTACTTTGTATTCTCATTCTGTTCTTCTCTACACATTTTTTTTCAAGAAGATGCCTATAAATTCTTTTAAATATCTTTGTATGTTTGCATTGTTAATATATGAATTACATAGCATATTTATATAGGAAATACAAACTATAACTGCTATAACTTTAGGTACATTTGAATTTGAAATATTTAAATATGAAAGAAATCAGATTGTGAATCTCTAAAAATCTACAATAGCTTTCTAATGATCTTCAAATGGATTGTGCATAAACTGAAACAGTTTATTCATGGAGAAGGCTATGTCTAAATGAGTTAACATCAAATATTATAAACTTTCAGCAATTTGTCTATAAAGCACATGATTTGTAATAGATTCCCTTGATAATTTTGACAAAGGTGGACAGGTAGCCATTGGTGTGAAGCAAGGTTAGCAATTATCCATATTTGCTAAAAGCAATAAGTCAAAGACATATTTTTGTTATGTCAATAGCAACCACAATGTAACTTCTGAACCTTAATGCTAAGGAAATAATATAAGGGACCAAGGTCTTGAACAGGAAACACCATTTTTATTTGAGCAAGGAACCATAGTAATTGAGAATCAGCAGAAGCATTCACCAAAATATCATCTACATAAACCATAACAAAAACATAAGTAGAATCGTGATTAAGAATAAATAGCCTTGGAAGCCTTGAACCCAAGTCTAATTAAAGAAGTGGTGAAACGGTGAAACCATGCCCGAGGTGCCTGCTTAAGTCTATACAAAGACTTATGCAATTTGCAGACATAATCAGGATGAGATTGGGCTATAAAACCTTGAGGTTAAGCCATATAGATATCATGTTCAAGAAAACTATGGAGGAATGTATTTGAAAAATCCAACTATCTTATTGGCCAATTCTGAATTGTAGATAAAGACGACTCAATTCTGATAGCTGTCATTTTAACCACAGGGCTGAAGGTTTCCGTAAAATCAACACCATCCTATTGAGTAAACCCTTTGGCCACTATACGAGATTTATACCTGTCAATTGTACAATCTGCATTTCTCTTTATGTGAAAAAATCTATTTATTTTGAACTACATTAATATTGGGAGGTTTTGGAATAGGGGTCCATGTATGGTTATGGAAGAGTGCATTTATCTCTTGTGACATAGCATCACACCATTGGGAATAAGATTGAGCTTGGTTATAGGTTTGAGGATGAGTTTAGATAATCTAATTTGTGAATTACTAGATTTACTTGTCTTTTATTCATGGTGGAGGGTCGAAGTTTCATGGGATGGGTATGAAGATAAGGTGTAGCAGCAGGTAAAAGAGAAAGAGAGGTACAACTTGATTGTTGATTTTGAGTAAGAGGAGTAGATATCGTGGCAGAGATATTTGACAATGGGATAAGCTGAAGATTATTAATGGAGGTAGGAATATTTGAATTGGAATTCAGTTGTTGGGTTTGATTTTGAGGAGGAGTAGAATTAAAAGGAGAAGAGTTTGGAATTCGTTGGTAAATCAGTACCTAATATTACAATAGGACCATCAGAATTAATGCGTATTCCATTAATTGTAAGCCATGGACTGTAATCAATATCCTTAGTTCAGTTAGAATGCACAACTTGCTCTTTTTGAAATAAAAAAAAAAATCGTATCATGAAATATGACATGTCGTGCTAAATATACTTTTCTACTTTTGGTATCTAAACAACGATATACACAATGATTTGGGCTTTGACCAAGATATACATAAGGTTGAGTTCTAAATTAAAATTTAAGTTTGTTCTAAGGATGAAACAAAGGATAAATTGTACAACCAAAAGGTTTGAGGTCAAGGTAATCAAGCTCTTTTTAGTACAAAATGGAGTAAGGTAATTTATTACTTGGGGTTTTAGATGGCATTACATTAATTGATTGAGCAATGGTTTCAAAAGCATAGTTCCAGTATTTAAAAGGTACTGAAGTATAGGATAGCAAAGTTAGGTTAGTATTAACCACATGTCTGATTTTTCTTTTAACTATGCCATTTTGTTCATGTGTATAAGGGCATGCAATGCAATGTTGTATACCATAAGTCAAAATATGTTTATGCAACTTTTGAAATTCACCACCCCAATCTAAATGAAAAGATTTTATTTTAGAATGAATTGGTGTTCAACATATGTTTTGAAAGTTTTGAAATAAATGAAAAACTTCACTTTTATTTGTAATTAAAAATACCTAAGTGTTGCGAGTAAAATCATCAACAATGATGAACATATCTATGTCCTAAACATGATAAAATGGGAGTTGGTCCCCAAACATCAGCATATATAATTTTAAAAGGAAAATTACTTTTGTGTGAAACAGAAGCTAAAGAAATTTTTTATAATTTTCCTAATAAATAAGACAAACATGGTGACCTTTGAGTACTGGATGTTGCAAGTTGAAAATTATTAATTACGGTAAAAACAATTCAAAAATTTGGGTGACCAAAGCGTGCATGTTATTCATCTAATGTTAACCAATTTGCAACATAGGTTTGTTTTATTGGAAATTTTAATTTGTACACGCCATTCTCATTGGGTCCTTGAAGTAGTTCCTTCTTGATAACCTGATCCTTAACAACAAAATAAGATAGTCAAATTTTAAAAAAAAAGCAGAAGTTATCAGTAGTGAATTTTTTGACAAAAAATAATTTTTTTATAATTGAAGGAACACAAAGAACATCATTTAATTTTAAGGAGCCAATTGATGAAGGGATAAATGCTATACCAGTAGGAGATATTTGCACACCTTTATCATTACCTATATGGAGTTGATCATTCCCTTTATATTCATCTGCAATGCTCAAGGTGGAAAGGTCTGGTGTAATATGGTAGTTGGTTACAGTATCTGAAAACCAGGATTGGAAGTTAAACTAAGTGATTTTTCTAAAGAGAAAGATGGTGAACATCCATATGAATTATAATTGGCTTGTATATAATTTGTAGAACGTGGACAAAAAAAATTAGGATTATATCTATGGCGAGATCAGTCTGCAGTATGATTCTTAAGGCCGCATATTTAACAAGGTCTTCTCTGTTGTAGTGTATTTCAAAAAGAGACTTTGCCTCACATCAGATAGTTAGAGACTTTTGTGTTGCTTTATAATTAAACTCTCCTTATTGGGCCAGTAAAGAGCTAAGTAGAGATATGGGCTCACGCACACCAAAATCAGGCCATAAGCCTGAGTTAAGTGGATTTCCCCCTCCCCCCCTGCGCATGAGATAAATATGAGGCCCAATATTCACACGCCTCAAGCTACATAACTGTGGTTTTGTCTGTATCCTTTAATTTAATTTTTATAAGAATCTTATGGATAATTATGGCTTTTGCTGTTGGTTCTTCTGTTGCTGCTTCTCCTGTCATTCCTGGTTCATCTCCTGTTACTCCTTATGCTACCTATGGAGGTGTTGTTGCACTTGCTGCCTCCCTTCCCCCTTTTGTCACCTTTTCAAAGCCCTTCCTAGACATCTCCAAAATTGAAGTCTTTAATGGAGATAATTTCAAAAGGTGGCAGGAACTGGTCTTTTCTATATAGGACATGCATGCAGTAGTGTTTGCACTTATAGAATCCAAACCTTCTGATGTCACCTCCAAGCAGTTTGAATTATGGATTCATGCCAATAAGGTTTGTAGGCACACTGTTATCAGTACTCTCTCTAATGAAATTTTTTATGTCTATTGTGCTTATAAGGATGCAAAGGAAATTTGGGAGTCAATGGTGACAAAATACACTATTGAAGATGTCGGAAAGCAGAAATTCATCATTGGTAAGTATTAAAAGTGGGAGATGGTCGAGAACAAAGACATCAAAGCTCAAATCAATGAGTACCATAAACTGCCAGAAGATCTTAAATCAAAAAACATCAACTTGCAAGAGGAGTTCGTTGCTAGTTTGCTAATTGAAAAGTTTCCCCATTCCTAGAGTGACTACAAGCAACAATTAAACATAAACATAAACAGGACCTTATCATGCATATCATAATTGAGGACACTAATAGAAAGGAATTCAAAGCTGCCAAAGGGAAGGAAATTTCCACCACTGCTGATCTAGTGCAAGGTAAGTCTCACAAGATAAATAAAAGATATGAGAACAAAGCTGACTTCAAACCTAAGGCTAATAATTTCAAAAGGAAAGGTAATTGCTTTGTGTGTGGAAAACAAGGCCACTATGCAACCCAATGCAGAAAGACAATGGAGAGAAATGACAATCTTGCCAAACCAAAAGCAAATTTGGTTGAAGCAGATGAAATAATTTTTGCGGTCGTTTCTCAAGTTAACATTGTTGCCAATGTTAAAGAATGGGTGATAGACTCTGGTGCTACTAGGCACATTTTTGCAAATAAAAATGCATTTGTGTCCTATACTCAAATTGAGGAAGGAGAAGAAACAGTCTATCTTGGTGACTCACAAACTACTCAAGTTCTTGGGAAAGGCAAAGTCTTGCTAAAACTCACATCTGGCAAAACTTTGGCCTTAAATGAGGTGCTGCATGTTCCCAGTATCAGGACTAATCTTGTTTCTGTTAGTCTTTTGGGAAAAGATGGTGTGAAAGTTTCCTTTGAATCTGATATGTTTGTGGTAACTAAGAAGAACACTTTTGTAGGAAAAGGGTATTGTAATAATGGATTATTTGTACTTAATATTTCTGAAGTTAATGAAATTACTACTTCTGCTTACTTGATTTATTCTATTGATTTAAGGCATGCTAGGCTAGGACATTTGAATTTTTCTTATATCAAACTAATGCAAAAATTAAGTTTAATTTCTAACTTCAGTGCTTCATGTTTGAATAAGTGTGAAATTTGTGCAGAATCCAAAAAAACCAAAAAATCGTGTGCTTTTGCTTTTAGAGAATCAGAATTATTAAGTCTTATTCATACTGATTTACGAGATTTAAAACAAACTATGACTAGGGGTGAGAAAAGATACTATGTCACCTTTATAGATTATTTTTCAAGATATACTAAAGTCTATTTGCTTAAAAATAAAGATGAAGCATTTGATGTGTTTCTTAAATATAAAGATGAATTTGAAAATCAACTTAATAGAAAAATTAAAAGAGTTAGATTTGATAGAGGTGGTGAATTTGTTCTTCTTAATGATTTTTATGAAAAAGAAGGAATAATTCATGAGATTACTCCTCCTTACTCACCTCAATCAAATGGTGTAGTTGAAAGAAAAAATAAAACTCTAAAGGAAATCATGAATTGCATGCTTGTTAGTTCTAATTCACTAGAAAATCTTTGGGGGGAAGCTATCTTATTTGCATGTCACTTACAAAATAGGATACCCTATAAGAAATCTAATAAGACACTTTATGAATTATGGAAAGGATATCCTCTTAACCTAAAATATTTAAAAGTGTGGGGGTGCTTAGCTAAAGTAATGTTGCCTGAACCTAAGAAAAAAAAAAGAGGTTCTAAAACCTCTGATTGCATGTTCATTGGGTATGTTGATCATAGTGTAGCTTACAAATTTCTTATTTTGAAAAGTGATGTGCTTGATAGCAATACTATACTTGAAACGAAAAATGCAAAATTCTTTGAGCATATTTTTCCTTTAAAAGTTTATTATATTTCTCATGCACCTACTGTTCAAAACACTCATGAATATGAGGATGAGATTTTAAGAAAAAGTAAAAGGCCAAGGAAAGAGAATTCTTTCAAAAAAAAATTTTATACTTATCTTATAGACAATAATCCTTTAAGCTATTCAGAAGTAATTTCTTCCTCTAATGCTCCTTTTTGGAAATAAGCTATTAAAGTACAACTTGATTCCATCTTGCAAAATGAAACTTGGAAATTGGTTGATTTACCTCCATGAGCAAAACCAATTGGTTGTAAATGGATTTTTAAAAGGAAGTTTAATCCTAATGGTTTTATAGAAAAATTTAAAGCTAGACTTATTGCAAAAGGTTTTTCTCAAAAACAAAATATAGATTATTTTGACATTTTTGCTCCTGTTACTAGAATTTTATCAATTCGAGTTTTAATAGCTCTAGCCTCATTTTACAAACTTTTCATCCATCAAATGGATGTGGAAACAACCTTTCTAAATGGCGATTTACAAGAAAAAATTTATATGGAACAACCTGAGGGTTGTGAGATTTTTGACAAAGAAAATAAATTTTGTAAACTTTTAAAATCTTTATATGGCTTAAAGCAATCTCCTAAACAATGGCATGAAAAATTTGATCAAGTTTTAATTAGAGATGGTTTCACTTCACCTGAAGTGGATAAATGTGTATACAAAATTAGTTAGAAATGATTGTGTGATTATATGCTTATATGTAGATAATATACTTATTTTTAGTACTAGTCTTGAATTAGTACATAGAACAAAAGGTTTTCTTGCTTTGAAATTTGATATGAAAGATATGGGGGAAGCAAGTCTAATTTTGAGAGTTAAAATCATAAGGAAAGGAGATAGTATTTTGCTATCATAAGAGCATTATGTTGAGAAACTTCTCAGGAAGTTTGGATACTATGATGTTACACCAGTGAGCACTCCTTATGATGCAAACTCTCAATTAAAGAAAAACAGAGGTGAATCTATTGCTCAATCTTGTTATGCACAGATTATTAGAAGTTTGATGCACTTAATGAACTTTTCTCGACCTGACATAGCATATGCTGTATGTAGATTGAGCAGATTTACACACAATTCAAATAATGATCATTAGACTGCATTGATTAAGATAATGAAGTACTTGAGAGGTACCATGAATTATGGTATTCCATATAGTGAATTTACTGCTGTGTTAGAAGGATACAATAATGCTGACTGGATCTCAGATTCAGATGAGACAAAATCCACTAGTGGCTATATAGTCACCCTAAGTGGTGGCGCAATTTCTTGGAAATCAGCCAGACAAACGATTATTGCCAAATCCACTATGGAGTCAAAGTTTATTGCTCTAGAGTTGGCTAGCAATGAAGCTGAGTGGTTGAAAAACTTCTTGGCAAATACTCCGTTGGGAATAAGTCCAACACCTTCTGTGTTAATGCATTGTGATTGTTAAGCAGCAATAGCAATTGCAAAGAATAAAACCTTTAATAGTAAGAATAGACATATTTGTCTAAGACATGATGTGGTTAAGCAACTGCCAAAAGATGGAATCATATCAATTGATTATGTAAAGTCAAAAGCGAATTTGGCCGATCCTCTGACGAAACCATTGGGAAGGAAGTTGATAAATGAAACATCAAGGGGAATGGGACTACAAACAATTTGAGAAATCAATAGTGATGGCAGCCCGACCTATGTGATTGGCAATCCCATGAATTAGGTTCATATGGGTAATAACAAGTCATTAGTTGATTTATTGAGCACTATCAAATTATGTCCCTCGTATGGTGTAGATAGTGCAAAACTGAAAAAAAAAAAAGATGAGGGTGAGTAAAACTCTTAATCTTATTCCATGATCTTTTTTAAGCACGTACTATATGATGGAATGACCTATATGATGTGGAGTGTAGCCGCTCCTATGAGATTGATGGCAAAATCTCTAGAGCACTCATGAATAATTAGGCTTGCACATGGCTTATTGGCACACAACTGCGTTGAAGAGTAGAATGTCAAGAGGTATAATGTGATTAATGAGTATCCCTTGGTCTACAAAAGGAATAGCTGGTTCATAGAAACCTAAAGTTTCACCAAATATTTAGTAGATCATGTCTCATTTTTCTAGTTCTGGTTCATAGTAATTGCTACACAAGAATCGATGCATTATACTAGAATGTAAGGAAAAGAAACCAGTAATAATCCTTTAGTCATTTTTTCTTTTTGAAATATGTGGGGGATTGTTATAGTGTATTTCAAAAGGAGACTTTGTCCCACATTGGATAGTTAAAGACTTTTGTGTTGCTTTATAATTAAACTCTCCTTATTAGGTCTGTAAAGAGCTAAGTAGAGGTATGGGCTCACATGCATCAGAATTAGGCCATAAGCCTGAGTTAAGTGGATTCCACCCCCTCCCCCTGCGTATGAGATAAATATGAGGCCCAGTCCTTTTTTACCTCTTGATTTAATTTTTTGCAAAAATTAAATTACGTTCAGAGCTTATCTTAACTGTCCACTTTTTGAATTGTTAAAAGATTATTTTTAATTTCCCAGATTTTTCTTAACATTATAATTTTAACCGTGCTGCAATGAAAGGCTAGTTATAGCTATGCAACGGCATTGTCAGCCATGCAGAAAGCTGATTTTACGGTTCCAAATGACATGTCGAATGATCATTCCTAAGGTCATTTCAAGAGTATAAATTTCAGATGACATATCGAATGATCATTTTTAAGGTCATTTCAAGAATTTCAAGTGACATATTGAGTGATCATTCTTAAGGTCACTTTAGGAATATAAACTAAATTGACGTGGAATTATCAAACAAAGTTTATTTCCTTTGATTTCTTTACCTAAAATAGTAGGAATTAGTTCAGCTCGTGGTAAAAATCAAAAACAGAGAAATCTACTAATAATGAGACTAATTTATTAATAAAGGTAGTTCAAAATATGACTGAAATAATAAAAGATATATATAAAACCATATGCATTTTAGTGATTATCAAAATCTCCCACACTTAGATTATTACTTGTCCTCAAGCAATGCAAAAATATTTTAGTGATTATTAAAGTTTATTTCCTTTGATTTCTTTACCTAAAATAGTAGAAATTAGTTTAGCTCATGGTAAAGATTAAAAACAGAGAAATCTACTAATAATAAGACCAATTTATTAATAAAGGTAGTTCAAAACATGACTAAAATAATAAAAGATATATATAAAACCATGCATTTTAGTGATTATCAAAATCTCCCACACTTAGATTATTGCTTGTCCTCATGTAATGCAAAAATATTTTCATGCAATGAACAAAATTCAGTTCAACTTACCTTTATGTACAAATTTCAAGGAGTACTGTTTCATGAGACTTAATAAATCCTATGGCTCTTTCCTCAAATAAGCAATTAACCATTCAGATAGGATCATGTTCCTCTCAATAAGTCTTTGTTGTTACTTCAATCATATAGACTCAGACGAAAATAGACAAACTCAGATATGTTTTAAGAGAAGAAATGTGCATTAGACATATAGACAGATTAATGCATTTTTATCTCATAAGATGTCACAAATCCCATATGCAAACTTTTCAATTTTTTTCTCCACTAATGAAGAATGCACAACTTTAAGGAATCAACAGGTCTTCTCAGGGTTATATCGGGGCAAAAGGGATAAACATGGTTTAATGAAAGACAGGTCTATAAAAGGCTCAAATTGAGAAAATATCATTTTGACTCTAACATTTAGGGGGTTAGAGAAATTTTAAATTTTGCCTTTTGGAGAGGTTTTCTATTGGGTACCAACAAGTTCCTTCTTGTTTCCTTTCTTTCTTCTTTTCTTTTCTCCCCTTATTACAATTCTACACTTAACATGTGTAAAATTTTTATTGTATTTTTATTTTATTATTATTTTTTTTTCAGCCTGAAATTTAGCATGCTACTTGTTTATATCACTGGTACATCTTTTGTAATATTTCTAACAAATTGATACTTATAGTCTCAATTCTTCTCAATTAAAAATTTCATTTTTCTTCCAATGGACTATGTGTAGTCTTTCTAGAGAGAAAAGTGCTCTCATAATGTAGTGTTCAATTTCCTCAAACCTCTGCTTAAATTTAAAGGATTAATTTTCTCTAGGTGGGTAGTTAAAAGGCTTTTTAGTCTTGGTTTTAAATGGGGGGTTTAAAAGAAAGAAAACTGGGCATTTTATAGGCTCAAAAGGGCTAGCGATGGTTGAATTTTTAAAAGGTAAAGTATGATGGAAATAGTGTGGTTAATCCAAAAAAATGCCTGGATCATGTTCCTAAAAGTGTGCAATCTTTAAATTTCGCTTCAAAATTTTTAAAAAGAATGTTCTAGGATTTGTTGTCTAACATCGCCTACACATAAGTCTCTTTAGACATATTTTTATTCTACCTAAATTGCATCTAATCCTATAATCATGAAGATGAATTACAAATTCAAGTTGTAAGGTTCAATTATCAAAAGAAAGATCTTTCACTTAATTGAGAAATTAAAGCTTAGAAATTAATCAAATCTCATTACTAAAGGAAATCAAGAAATTCAACATTAATAGTAAAATTCAACATTAATGAAAAGAAAAAGTGAGGGTGAGAAGAATATCACCAGAAAGAGGGAATCTCCCACACTTATTTGCTGAGCATGTACCTGTAACATTTCGAGAATGTGCAAAGCAATACAAGTGGAGAAGATCAAGCGAAGAAATTAATAGTGTCAATGGGTATTTCAACATCCATAACAAGATTACAAAATTAAAATACTGAAATAATGGAAATAAAAGTTCAAACCATTAAGAGACAAAATAAGGAAAATAAGAAAATTCGTACAATATCCGAAATAAAAGAAAAGATATGAAAATGACAACACAAACATAAAGTAGAAATCATCAACGAAATGAGACTCAAAATGATGCAGAAGGGGAGTCTGGAGGTAAAAGTTACTGAAGGAGTTCAAGGATCCTCTATTGTCTGCGCTCTAAGCGATCAAAGCGGTCTAAGATCCTAGGATCCAAAGGAGAGCCGACTGGATCTTGAACAAGATTTTTGTCTTCATTCCGAAGTGGAACACTTTGAAGGATAAAGCCATCTGCTGGTAACGCGAGCTGCTCACCATATTTATTGATCAAGACGTAGACCTCATTTTGTCGTGCAATAATACCCATCTGAACCAGGGAGTTGGTGTTAATCTCAGTCACATCGGATAAGGGGTCATAAGGAGGGCGTGCTATGTCCATGAGTCCCAAACAAATTGCAATGGCAGTAATGGGACCACCAAATGCAATATCACTCTTTTGACAAAATGCAATAAGGAACATGTGATCTAAAAACCAAGTGACAGGAAAAAATTTTGTTCCATTGGAGAGGAGTGTAGAAAATATAATTTTTCTTTTTCCTCAAGCAAAAATAGTGTACCCAAGAAACCTATGGAAAATTTGGTATATCAGGTTATCGAGGTTCGAAGATTTGGCTTGAGCCGAGAAAAATCCTTCAGCTTGATAGGACGGTGTTTGCCATGCTTGCTCAAAATTAAAATTGGAAGGTAAGGCTCTAACACCGTCTCCATTACGAGAAAAACCCAAAAAATCATTAAATTCAGGCCAAGAAAATTCACAATAACTCCCCATTAACCAGAACCTCACCTTATACCTAGACTGAAGCAATATCGAATTTGTGGATCCATTACTCGTGTTGATGTCGAGGGGCGAACTATATGGAGTAGTTGGAGGAGGAAAACGTCGCTTTCTCTTCATTGAAAATTATGGTGAGGATGGGTAAGCACGGCATGGCGGCAAGGTCTCAAGGTTTGGTTTCAGAGAAAAGAGAAAAAGAGATGGTTGGTGAGGCGGGCTAATTTCAAGAAGCTAAAGATGCGTGAAATTTTTGAAAGGAGTAACAAAAATGTTTACAGTGTTCAAATTTAAAGAAGAGGAAAAGTAATAGCAACACATAAGCAGTTGCATGTATAACACGTGAGGCTTTGTAAATAAGTAAAATAAAATGAACTGAATAGTTGGACAGCTGTAAGGGAAGAGGTTAGAAAATTTGTGCACCTGGAAAGTGGTTGAAAGTGACCCGACCGCCTCTGATAGTGGAGTGAGAGATGACCTGTGAAATGATCTAATTGGTTATCATTTGTGCTTAATTCTGATAGTGAAGGAGAAATGGGCTATGAGATGATCATCCTGAGTGTCATTTTCGCCTGTCTCTGCTCATGAAGGAGAGATGGGTTGTAGAATGATCATCTTGATTCTCATTTGTTCTTACAATGAAAAATTTTGTCCTTCTTTTCTAAATTAATTTTTTTGTATGTCGAAAAGAAAAGTAAACAAGAGAAAGTTGTTTTAAAATGAATAAAATGTAAAATAAAATAAGGTGAAATTTAATGATAGAAAAAGAGAAATAAAAACAAACACACAAAAAAAAAACAAAAATAATTGGGTTGCCTCCCAATAAGCGCTAGTTTTAGGTCCTTAGCTTGACCTTGCAATTTTTTTGGATCAACCTGGTGGCTCCATCAAGGAGTGTTGTACTCCTCGCAGTACACCTTCATCAATGAGGTACAGCTTTAAACGCTGTCCATTGACCTTGAAAGGGTTGAAAAATTCGCCTTGAATTTCAACTACTTCATGAGGAAACTCCTTTATTACACGAAAGGGTACGGACCAATGGGATTTTAATTTTCTTAGAAAGAGTTTCAAGCGGAGATTAAAAAGCAACACAGGATCTCCTTCCTTGAATTCTTTCCTTCGAATGTGCTTATCGTGCCATGCCTTGGTCCTCTCTTTGTAGATTTTGGCATTTTTGTAGGAATCTAGTCTTAATTCCTCAAGTTCATCGAGCTACAACAATCTACGCTCTCCAGTTGCCTTTAAATCAACGTTTAATTTTTTGATCGCCCAAAAGGCCTTGTGTTCCAATTCTACAGGTAGGTGACATGATTTTTCGAACACTAGTCTAAAAGGCGACATTCCAATTGGGGTCTTATAAGAAGTTCGATAGGCCAAAGAGCATCGTCCAGCTTAATTGTCCAGTCCTTCCTAGTATTATTTACTATTTTCTGCAAAATAACCTTAATTTCTCGATTGGAAATTTTGACTTGTCCGCTAGTCTGTGGGTGATAAGGAGTTGCTACCTTATGGATGACTCCATATTTTTTCAGAAGTGTTTCCAGGCTCTGATTCCAGAAATGAGTTCCTCAATCACTAATGAGAACTCGCGGTGCCCCATATTTGGTCAACACAAATTTCTTCAAAAATTTTATCACCACTTTTGCATCATTGGTTGGTGAAGCAACTACCTCTACCCATTTGGATACATAATCGACTACCAATGAAATGTACTTGTTTGAGTAGGACGATGGGAAAGGTCCCATAAAGTCTATTCCCCAAACATCAAATATTTCAACCTCCAAAATATTTCAACATCAAATGGATCCATAGAGTGGCATTTCGTCTCTTCTTGACACATTCCTAGTTCTCTGGCACCTGTCACAAGAAATCACAAAATTTTTAGTATCTTTAAAGAGTGTAGGCCAGAAAAAACCTGCTTGCAGTATTTTTATGGTTGTCCTTGTTGTTCCAAAATGACCTCCATAGGGCGAAGACTGGTAGTGAGACAGAACTTCTTGAATTTCTTCCTCGGGCAGGCATCATTTGATAATTACATCTCCACATTTCTTGTACAATAATGGTTCCTCCCAATAATAATTTTTCACTTTAGCTAAAAATTTTTTTCTTTGATTGTAACTCATATTGGGTGGAATAACCCTACAGACAAGGTAATTGACATTATCTGCGAACTACGAACCAAGGCACCTTGTAGTCTTTAACAGTGAAAATCTACTCTCCAAGAAATCAGTCATCAATTGGGAGACCAGAATCGTCCCCGATGTCGCCATCTCTTCTTACCCTTGATAGGTGATCTACGACGACATTGTTTGCTCCTTTTTTATCTTTGATCTCAAAATTGAACTATTGTAAAAGCAAAACCCAACAGATCAATCTTGGTTTTGCTTCTTTCTAACTCATCAGGTACCTAACGGCTGCATGATCCATGAAAATAGTAACTTTTGATCCAAATAAGTAGTCCTCAAATTTATCAAGTGCCCATACCACTGCGAGGAACTCTTTTTCAGTTGAGGAATAATTTACTTGAGCTTCATCTAGAGTTCGGCTAGCATAGTAAATGACACAGGGCTTTTTGTCTTCTCCTTGCCCTAAGACTGCTCCTATTGTATAGTCACTTGCATCACACATCAGTTCAAAAGGCAAATTCCAATCAGGGGGTTGAACAACTAGAGCTGATATCAAGCCCTCTTTTAACCTACAAAATGAACTCAGACATTCCTTGTCAAAATCAAACGGAACATCTTTTGCCAATAAATTGCACAAAGGTTTAGAAATTTTGAAAAAATCTTTAATAAATCGGCGGTAAAATCCTGCATGTCCAAGGAAACTTCTAATTTCTTTTACCAATGACGGAGGTGGCATTTTCTCAATAATTCCCACTTTTGCCTTGTCTACTTCAATCCCTCTTTTTGGAATAATATGTCCAAGGACTACACCTTCTTGAACCATGAAATGACATTTTTCCCAGTTTAGGACAAGGTTAACTTCATTACAGCACTTCAAAACTTTAGAGAGATTAGCCAAACAAGAATCAAAAGAATTTTTATATACAGAAAAAATCATCCATAATGACTTCCATTATTTCTTCAATAAACTCAGAAAATATAGCCATCATGCATCTTTGGAATGTTGCTGGTGCATTATATAATTTGAAAGGCATGCGTCTAAATGCAAATGTGCCATAAGGGCATGTGAAAGTGGTTTTCTCCTGATCTTGAGGATGTACGCATATTTGGTAAAATCTTGAGAAACCATCTAAATAACAGAAATATGAATGACCTACTAACCATTCAAAAATCTTATCAATGTAAGGCAAGGGAAAATGATCTTTATGGGTGGCACTATTTAATTTTGTATAATCGACACACATCCTCCAACCTGTAATGGTCCTAGTAGCTAATGTTTAATTGTTTTCTCCTTTAATTACTGTAATCCCTCCTTTCTTTGGTACTACATGAATGGGACTAACCCAGGGGCTATCTGAAATTGGATATATAAGTCCTGTATCAAGCAACTTGGTTATTTCTTTCTTCACTATCTCTTTCATGTTAGGATTCAATTTTCTTTGAGGCTCAATTGAAGGTTTGATACCTTTATCAAACATAATCCTATGTATGCATATAGAAGGACTAATTCCTTTAAGATCATGAATATTGTATCCTAAAATCTTTCTATTTTTCTTAAGCAAGTTCAACAATTTATTTTCTTGATCAGTGGTTAGAGCAGAATTAATTATTATAGGATAAGTAGAGTTAGGACCAAGAAAAGCGTACCTTAATTCATAAGGTAAAGGTTTAATATCTACCTGTGGCGCATCTTCCTCTTTCAAAGATGGGGTTGGGAAAGAATGTTCTCCTTCATCAGGATCATCCAATTCTTCAAATTTTGAATTTTCTGAAAAGGATAGTGGGCGCTTTTGCTCCTTCATTTCTTTATAGCTCTGCACTTCATGCATTGTTGCTAAGGTTCCTTTGGCATTCACAAGACAAGCCTCCAATGGGTCAGAATGACACTCATTTATAGACATCTCATTAACTACTTTATCTACCACATCGATTCGAAGGCATTCTGAAACACTTGCAGGACGTTTCATAGCTTCAAATAAATTGAATATTACTTCTTCATCTCCAATCTTCAGAGTAAGCCTTCCTTCTTTCACATCAATGAGTGCTCCTGCAGTGGCCAAAAAGGGTCGGCCAAGAATAATAGGTACATGTGCATCTTCATCCATCTCCAATACCACAAAATCAACTGGAATGTAGAATTTCCTAACTTTTATTGGTACGTCTTCTCCTATCCCAATGGCAGATTTAATGGATCGGTCTACCAGTTGTAAGATCACTTGAGTTGACTTGATTTCGCCTACATCCATCTTCTTGAAGACAGAATGCGGCATCAAACTGACACTGGCTCCAAGATCGCAAAGCGCCTTATTGATCTTCATAATGCCAACCTCACAAGGAATGGAGAAACTTCCAAGGTCCTTAATTTTGGGAGCATTTTATTCTGGATTAGTGCGCTACAATCTTCAATCAGAGCCACTGTTTCATAAGCTTCAAACTTTTTCTTCTTTATCAGTACCTCCTTCAAGAATTTTGCATAAGACGACATCTGAGATATAACTTTTGTGAAGGGCATATTGACAGAGACCTGTTTCAACATGTCTAAAAATCTTCCAAACTACTAGTCTAGTTGTGCTTGTCTTAATCTTTGAGGAAAAGGAAGTGGTGGCTCAAAGGCTTTTGTTCTTCTTTGTAAATCTTCCTCCTTGAGTCTCTTTATTTCTTCTTCCTTCTTTTTACCCTCCAATATCGGCTCAAATTCTCCCTCTAAGTCTATTACTTCTTTCTTCACTTGCTTCTCTATAAGTGGTTTCGGGTTTGGATCTTTCAAAATTCTATCGCTCCTTAGAGTCACTGCATTGATTTGCTCTTTTGGATTAGGAACCGATTGACTGGGAAGTTTCCCGTAAGCTCTAGAATTAGAAAAGCTAGCTAGTTGTGCAACTAGATTATCTATAACCTTCTGATGAGCAAGTAGCTCATCCACCTTATCAGAAAGTTATTTTATGTTTTGAGTTTGACCATCATTTATTGCTTTTTGGGTTTGCATAAAACTTTGGATTAAGGATTAAAGGTTCGACAATTGATTCTAGTAAGGTTGTTGGAATTATGATGGGTTTGGTTTCTGAAATCTAGTGGTGGTGGTCTTTGGTTAGGGGCTGGATTTTGTCTAAAAGTTTGATTTTGCTGGGTGGACCAAGAAAAGTTTGGATGATTTTTCCACTCTTGTGTAAAAGTGTTTGAAAATGGCCTTGATTGGAAATTATTATGAACATAGCTGGCTTGCTCCACTGTACTTTCAGTCATTCTAAATTGACATTCTCTGTTTGCATGATCAAAATTTCCACAGGCCCCACATTCTGTCTGCGGCATTGCTACTGCATTTACATTGAGCTTGTCAAACTTATTGGCCAATGCATCCAATTTAGCTGATAATAGTGTCAATCCATCCACTTCCAAGACTCCTGCTACCTTCCGTGGTGCATTCCTTTCGCCATTCCATCTATAGCTACTAGCTGCCATTTCTTCTAATAAGCTGTATGCTTCTGAAATTCTCTTTTTTAAAAATGATCCAGCTGCTGCAGCATCCAAGGCACTTCGTGTGGTTGGTGCAGCTCCATCATAAAACTGTTGAACCAAAGCTGACTTTTCAAATCCATGGTGCGGGCATTTTCACTGAAGATCTTTGAATCTTTCCCAAGCTTCATACAAAGTTTCATCTTCCTTCATACGAAAATTGGATATTTCCTTCCTTAGCCTTGTAGTTTTGCTAGTTGGGAAATATTTTTGCAAAAAGGCTCGACTCAATTCATCTTAGGTGGTGAATGATCCTGCAGGCATAGAATGTAACCAAAGTTTTACTCTATCTCGCAGTGAAAATGAAAATAGCCTCAGCCGAATTGCTTCGTCTGATGCACCATTTAATTTCAAAGTGTCACAAATCTCCAAAAAAGTTTCAATGTGAACATGGGGATCTTCATCTGGTAGCTCGAAAAATTGCGACTGTTGTATCATAGAAATTAAGGATGGCTTAATTTCAAAATTATTTGCGGCTACAGGTGGTCTTACTACGGCTGGTTATGCTCCATCTGGATTTGGGATATTTAACTCCCATAAGGTTCTTTCTTCGGCCATCACATCCAACCGTCAATCTCTATTTGGAATTTCGTCTTCAATTCGACCTTGAACGGGAATTTCTAGCGAGTCTGCCACTCTGTTGCTTTCTAACGTTGGTTCTGAACTTCCTTGCCTCTTGGTTATCGGACTTCGCCTTCTCCTTTGATATCTCGGGTTTTCCCTCCTCAGAGCGCGAGCTGTCCTTTCAATCTCTAGATCGAGAGGTATTAATTCTACACTTTTAGATCTTAGCATAAAAGGTTAGCTTGCTAAAATAATAAAAAGAAGATAATCCAAAATATTCAAATTAGAATTCTTATATTTATTTTTATTATATTTTTTTTATATTTTTTTTAGAAAATAATTAAACCAATTAACTAAAAGAAAATACACATAAAAATTAAGATAAAATTTGAAAAAAAAAGAGAAGAACGACTAAACGAAACAGTTAAGAAAAAAAAAAGAAAAGAAAATATTAAACATTATACATACTCTTTTACTGTTTCTATGAAACAAAAAAAAATTTCCTTTTTTATTTTTTTTAGTATTATATATATATATATATATATATATATATATATATATTGGTCATAATGAAAAGAAAATTTCTTAATTAATTGTCTCACAATTAAATTAATATCTATTCAAGGCACCAATCCCCGGCAACGGCGCCAAGAACTTGATGCTACGAATGCATATTTCGCAAGTGCACGGGCCGTACAAGTAATATAGAGAAAAAAGATTGTCGAATCCACAGAGATTGAGGAATAGATCACTAATTTTTATATTTAACAATTATCAGGACGACCATAAATTAACGTTTCAACAAGCAATAAATAACTATAATAAAATCTAAATTAAAACAAATTAAAACAAATGATTAAAGCTAATAATATTTTAAGAATTTAAATAATCAAATATTATGGTAATCTAGCTATGGGATATTGATTAGCTTAATGTATACCGGGAATGGTTAATTTAATGGTTTAAACATGTTTTTGAAGGATGACTAACCTAAAATATCCAAGTTCTTCTTCCATGGCTAAGTGGACATGTTAGAATTAAAATGGTACCTACTTTCATGGTACTACGTTGATTGAAATCCAATAAATCGATGTTAATCCTTTGGTCCTCGAAGAAATCTAGCGTATCCCTAGATTTGTTTTTCTAAGAGCGTTGCAAGTGCCCACAAATCACTTGTTAAATAATGTTGAGAGAGAGAGAGAGAGAGAGATAGCCAGCCAATCACTTATTGATTTATTGGGAGAGAGTCCGATCAATGTCACCCGTTGGTAGCCTTTGAGCCCAACTTGTTTCTGCTTTTGTTTGTTTCCTTTCTTTTCAAATGTCCACTTTTTGTTACCACTCTTTTCATTGCCAAAGAATAAGATGTGTAACTAACCAATTGGGCCAAAGGAGTTGCAATGAAAGGCTAGTTATAGCTATACAACAGCATTGTCAGCCATGCAAAAAGCTGATTTTACGGTTCCAAATGACATGTTGAATGATCATTCCTAAGGTCATTTCAAGAGTATAAATTTCGGATGATATATCGAATGATCATTTTTAAGGTCATTTCAAGAATTTCAAGTGACATATTGAGTGATCATTGTTAAGGTCACTTCAGCAATATAAACTAAATTGATGTGGAATTATCAAACAAAGTTTATTTTCTTTGCTTTCTTTACCTAAAATAGTAGGAATTAGTTCAGCTCATGGTAAATATCAAAAACAGAGAAATCTACTAATAATGGGACTAATTTATTAATAAAGGTAGTTCAAAACATGACTGAAATAATAAAAGATATATATGAAACCATATGCATTTTAGTGATTATCAAATGCATAAGAACACTAAAATAAGAATACTAAGAATTTATATACCAACCTAGAACTAGGAATAAATAATTAAAGTACATTATATGATTTGGTTACAGGTTGAGTTAAACCACATAAGTGATTAAAGAGTCAAGTAATAAAGAGGAAAGGCTAAGAGAGCTTTTCAAATCAGGTTAATATATGTAATAATAACTTCCTATTTTAATTAAAGTTAAATATATTATTTTCATCTATATTTTTATAAGATGTTTTATTTTTTTAAAGGAATTATTGAATATTATTTTTATGGATTTTGAAAGAAAAGAAGTATGATTTGATATGTTATGATTTTTAAACTATGAAAAGGAAAATATTAGAATAAATGTCCTATGGATTTTGAGAGTAAAGAATTATATTTGGATAACTTATTATTTTAATAATTTTAAGGTTTAATTGAAAGTTGTTTATTTGAGAAAAAAAAGGATATTAGCCAATTGTTAATTTTAATATGAGGGGTGGCCATGATTGAATATTTTAGCAGTGTTGTGAAATAAAATATTACTTACTGTGATATTTCATATTATGACATAAATGAAATGGTTAAAAAGTCTTACAGCTGATTATAGACATGGTTATTACCCCAAATATCACTTCATTTGTTGATGTTGATATTACGATCGTATGAAATGGATATCATCACAGAATGATATATGATTAATATTGCTCCCTCCATGTTGAGGTTGTAGATCGCTCTGTCTACGATGAGGTTGTAGATAGCTTCCTCTTCTGTTGAGATAAAAATCACAGATTGAGATTGTAAATCACAAATTTAGATGTGCACAATAAACTCTGATGACCTTTTTGGATTGAGTCTATATATGCTGCTAAGACTAAAATGGAAATTATTAAATTTCTTGAATGGATGATTTATTGAAATGATATTGATGATTTTCCATCATTATAATACAGGGCAACTATTTTATTTAAAAGGAGGGATTTTAATTGTTATGATTAATGTGTTTTATTCTAAAACTCTTTATTAGGTTTAAAGGAAACTATGATTTAAAATAAGAGTATATGAAAGGTATTTGCAAAGAAATCTTATATACAATTATTGTTTATATTGGAAAGTTATGAATTTACATATCATTTAATAAAATAGCATCACTAAGTAATTTTGCTTAGTGATAGTGTTTTCTATACTATCGCAAGAAAATGAAAGGAGAAAGCAAGAGTCACCTCTGCAATTTTTGAGTATAATATTTTTAATTGAAATTTTATATGATCTATTATAACATTAACCGAACAGTTATATGTATATGAGTAGACATAGATAATTAAGGTTTATTTCAAAAGTTAAGACTGCTATAGAATATTTAATTTATATTTTCATATGCAATTTAGTTAATACTTAAGTATTTTACTATTATTATTTATATTTGAAAATACATATGTAAAGGAAATGGATCCAGTATGTGACTGTATTTCATGGGTTTATGGGTTATGGAACCATTCATATTTTTAAAAAGATAATTGTTTTTAATAATTTTATTAACACATTTATTTAATTAGCTTAGTATAGGTTATATTATATTATATTTTATATTTATATATATATATATATATATAAATGCAATGCTTATTGAAAATCCATTTTCTTTATAGAATATGTAAGAACCAAAAGAAGATTTTAAATTTTAACTTAGTAACTACATTTATTGTTCCTACAAATATTAAATGAGTAAAAGAAAAATTTTTAATTTTAAGTCCCTTGTAGTATGTACTATATTTAGTAAGTATTTTTAGTTTTAAAGTGTTTATTAAGTATATTAGAAGCGACATGTCATAACTTACAGTGGAGTAGGGTGTGACAGTGTGAGGATGACTAGAGTTTTCTTGTACAAGATTTTTCTCTTAAACTATTAAGCTTTGGTAAATCAAGAGACGAGCTCTGATACCAGATTATAGGCCTCATTTATGTATGGCACGACCCAAGAAGGGAGGGAGTGAATTGGATTTTCTAAAAATTTATCTCTTCAAAGCACTAAATCAGAATTTTGTTGCAGCAGAATTAGAATGCTTTTATGAGAGTCAATCATCAAGTTTAGAACTTTTTTACAAAGCTATTCCAAGATTAGAAAGACTTTATGAAAGACAGTTATTGCGTTTAAAACTACTTCACAAAGCTTATGCAAGATTAGAAAGACTCTATTAAGAATAGTTATCACGTTTAGAACTATTTCATAAAGCTTATTCAAGATTAGAAAATTGATTATAACTCAAACTGTGAATTATACTGAATATAGAAGGACAAATTAAAACTAGTTATAATCACAATACAGAAATCCAAAGTTCTAATGTTCTATAAAGATAAAACTTAGTCACGTTTAGAAACAGAAAATCATGAACTACTTTACATTTTTGGAAGGATTAACAGTTGTATAAAAAGAATAAAATCAAGCAACAATTTAGAAAATAAAAGAAGATAAACATAGAGATTTATAATCGTTCAGCACTAACCCGCCTACATCTACCTCCCAAGACGCATTTTGAGATCTTCCACTATGTTACCTCTTTTCATGGGTAAGAGATAAACCAACAATTATAAGGAAATAGATTTAACACCTAAATCTAACCTTAACCCACTAGATTACACAGGTTCTAGGTAACCTCAACCCTTTCTGTTTTACACAGATCAGAAAACTCAAATCAAGATATTAAATCTCACACAAGGAGAAGGTCACTTGATAACCTTTTACACCATAGCTTCTCAACTAAGCTATTATAAAAAAGTTTTTCATTTAAAAGCCTCTAGTCTACGAGAGATTACAACAATCTATATAGATAGAGAGAAATGTAAATATAAACACAGGAAGAACATAAAACAGACTTGAAAACAGAAAGTAAACATAGAACTTTTCTTTAGAAAGTGTTATTACCTGATTTCTTCTCACTTGAAAAATATCTCTTGAAGAATATAGATGAAAAAAAAATAAAAGGTGTTGAAGAGAGAGCTTTGAGAGATTTAAATCTTTAAGCAATGAACTCTTTCTCTTACCAACCTTTATTCGTGAGAGAGGAAAGAGTTTTTATAAGAGAGAGAAATAAACGTGTTATAAATGACTTGAGAGTTTTGCTTTAAATTATGATGATTAAATCTGACATTTAAATTTAAAAAATAATCCAGCATGGGTTGCATCAAATGAGCTATGGAGGCCCATTAAAGCAAGGCATGGAGTTGAAGAGTTAATTTCAGAAAGTTGTTCAACTTTAAAATAGAAACAATCAGTTGTGTTCAAAAAATGTCATCTGTGTCAGAAAATGTTAGCTGTGTTCAGAAAATAACTGTGTCAGATCAGAAACTGCTTTTTGCATAATTTCATATAATAGCCACCAAAAGTTTTATCCAAAAATCTTTTAAATGGAAAAACATGAAAAGCAATAATTTTGGACAATCTCCTCCTAATAAATATATTCAAAAACATTTAAAAATAATTTTTGAGAGAGATAAAATAGATTTATGCTTATAAGATTATTTACTCTCTATCTTACATTAATTTTCTAAGACTTAAAATAATATTAGGCAATACAAAATATCTTTATTGATCTTCAAGGTCTTCAAAAAAAAGTCTTGGATGTAGGATTTTTCAACAATAATTTCTGCATAAAATAACTTTAACACGACAAGAATATTAAATTTATTTATTTTGCTTAATGATTAGAATCTTAGATAAAATAGACCTTGAAGTAACAATTATCAATTAGACACAATATTACATTTATTTGTCACACTCGATTCATGTTGACTTTGACAAAAGAATACGTAACTGTATTTGGGATGGCCTCTGTGGTAAGAAAAGGAGTCACCTTTTAAATTGGCACTCGATTTCCCTTCCCACAAAAAAATGTGGTTTGAGTATTTGATCTTGTAGAGAAATGAACGATGTTTTTTCGGCATATTGGACTATTCTGAGAGGTAAGTATATTGGGAGAATGGTCTCGATATTATTGTGGATAGACCTAACTCATTTAATAAATGGAGAGGTATGGTTAAATCCTTACACCTTTTGAAGAAGAACTACTATAAAATTGGGTATAATAGCCTTCTAACAGACTTTGGGAGGACATTGGTTGGAGAGTAGTCTTTGAAAGAGTTAATTATAGCATCCATTCCATAAACTTGTTCCTTTTTTGGGAGTTTGAGATAGGTGGAGACGAGATTTAATTCGGCCTTGGTTATCTAAGGAAGTGTGTCTATGCCTAAAATATTTTTCGTTAATACCAAATGTTAATGCTTGGAGGAGCACTTCAAATGCAACCATAGAATCGATAGGTTAGAAATTTGGATCCCAACTATTTCGTTGAATTTCTCAGATGGAGATATGAAGACTGGTAAAATTAGGCCATTCTTTAACTAGAAATTCGTTTGATAATGCTTCTGCATAGCTTTATCGTGTATTTTTCGTTCGAGAATTGCAGTTGTCTTTAAAGTTAAATGGCAGACTCTAGAATCTGGATTATATATATTGCAGTTTCTGTTAAATTTTTGCTTTAGGACTACTACAAGTTACTTTTGTATTGCTCCAGTTTTTTTTTTTTTAATACATACCTTGGTAATAAGTTGTTCCTATGGTTTAAGAAATCGTTCATCTGTCTTGTTAATGTGCCTGAAAAATATGAAGCTTCAATTACCACCTTAGAGAACATAAAGGATCTACCGGAGATCTATTAAATGCTTTGCAAGCTCAAGAGCAAAGAACGCTTATGAGACAAGATGGTATTGTTGAGGGAGCTTTACTGGTCAAGCACTGAGATGCTGAAAAAAATAAGAAAAAGAATTATAACAAGAATCAAACTTGAAGTTGTGACAGAAGCTTAACGGGAAAATATCCCATATGCAAGCACTGTGATAAAATTGGTCATCCACCATTCAAATGAGGAGTAGAGTAGGTGTAAAGTGCAATAATTGCAATCGGCATGGATATGAAGCCGTGATTTGCAAAAGCAAAGCTTAAAAACAAGAGGTAGAAGCTCAAGTGACTGATCAAAATGAAGAGGATCAGCTCTTTGTGGCTACATGTTGGCTAATCGATAATGGTTGTACAAGGCAAATGACTCATGACATGAATCTCTTTAAGAAATTGAAGCCTACTAAAATCACTACTGTGTGGATCGGAAATGGCATCCATATTTCAGTCATAGGGAAAGTGGCCATTGCAATTTCAACAAGCTCAGATATAAAAATAAGATTTATGTTCTTAATTTTTATTTAATTAATATGAGCAAGTGTACTTTATTTCATTAAAGAGTGAATTTCTTTTACTGGACAATAATTCTCAATGAATTGGCAAAAGCAACTTGCATTTATGAAATATTAATTAACAATAGAATCTATGTCTCGGTTTAGAGAATGATGATAAACTTTAAGTAAGCTTATAAAGTTTCAAAGTATAAGCCCTGCAAGTGGATTTTTAATTCGACATATGAGATAAGTTAGGCTACAATCTTAAATATTAAAATTGTCATTTAAATAAATTGTCAATAATTTATTTTATTTGACAAGCATCTATAATCTTTACATAGGGAAGATAAATTATTATGTTATGAAAAATTAAATTAATAAGGAATTCAATCATGAATTTTTAGTGGAATAATTTATAATAAGAATATATTGGTCTTGTATAGATTCTTGTTATAATTTGTAGCTTTATTAATTTATCCCTGCAATACCTACTGTGCCTTAATTATTTGGACTGTATGTAAATTATCTATTTTAAATAATTAATAAATTAATTTTTTAATTAAAATTTTATTTATTAATTATAATAAAAAAGGGATAATATATTTTATTTAAAATATTAACCGCATAGATAATAGAACAATCAATCGTATCATTTGCCTCCCATGCGGATAAGGGATATTGTTGATTTTTGAATACATGCTAAATATAGCATAGTTTTCAGTTTTTCTAACCACTCAAAAAAATAGGATTCACATAATCAATTAAGATCACACGACAAAAGGTGTAAGGTGACTTGGAGATATCTGAAAAGAACACCAATGAGCGAATCTGCCCTACAATAGATTGGTTCTGGTATGATTTGTATGCGGTTTGGTTTCAATCCGGGGTAGTTTCTGCTGCTTAATTCTGGGCTCCCTTAATTCTTGTCAATTTTGGAAATAAAACTGGATGCCATTTCCTATGATAACTTGGAGAGCTTCACAAAAGTTGCAACTAAAATACATATGGATGTGCCAGGTCCTCAAAGAACACCATCATTATAAGGTAGCCTTTACTACATTCTTTTCATTGATGATTTTATGAAAATATTTTGGATTTTTTTTCTTGAAATTTAAATCAGAGGTGCCTAGAGTATTTTGGAAGTTTAAGAAAATGGTGGAAAATCAAAGTGGCTGCAAGATTTAAATTTTGAGGTCTAATAATGGGAGGGAGTACAGCTCGACAAAATTCAATTTATTGAACATTAGCTTACGACTACCTACCCTACAGAACAAAACGGAGTCAACAAAAGGAGAAGTAGATCAATAATAGAGATGGCCAAGTGTATGTTGCATGAGAAATAGTTACCCAAAAACTTTTAGGTTGAAGCAGCGAATACAACAGTTTGCAAAATCGACTTACAATCAAGGCTTTGGAAGATAAAACTCAATTTGAGGCTTACTATAGGTATAAGCCTTCATTAAACTTCCTTAACATATTTGGTTGTGTGTGTTTTGCTCATGTTCCACAGGTCAAACATGACAAACTTGACAAGAAGGCAACAATGGGCATCTTTGTGGGTTACAGTTCAGTTTATGAAGCCTAGAAGGTGTATCGTATCATCCTCCAACAGGAAAAAATAACCATCACTAGTAATGTAAATTTCAATGTGGAAAATTTTTGGGGCTAAGAATTCATAAAATAGGTGAATTCTTATAAGAACTAAAAAAGTAATGCACCTAGAGACCAAACAAAAGATCAATGGAAGGATGAACTGGAAGATTATCGACCAGTTAGAAGTATAAGCTGCTTTCATACATCTATCAAAGATATAATGTAGCAATTTGAGAACCACCTCACTATAAGGAAGCTCTAAAAGACCCAAAATGGAGAAAAGCAATGGAGGAGGAGATACCAATTGTTAAAAAAAAAACTTGAGAGTTGGTTGATAAGCCCGAAGATAGAAAAGTCATTAGCATAAAATGGGTATTCAAAAAAAAAAACTTAATGTGGATAGCTCCATCAATAAATACAAGGCCAGGTCCGTCGTAAAAGGGTATGCTCAAATTTTTGGTGTTTTAATATCGTGATACCTTTGCTCCTGGTGCCAGGTTAGATACAACCAGGTTGCTACTAGCCATAGTAGCACAAAAGGGTTGGAAAGTGTTCCAGTTAGATGTCCAATCAGCCTTTTCACATGGCATATTACAAGAAGAAATATATGTAGAGCAACCATAGGGATCTTAAAAGCAAGGTGAAGAAGATAAAGTTTATCTACTTAAAAAGGCTCTTTATGGCTTAAAACTGCACCAGGAACTTGCTACAGCAGGATCGATGATCATTTGACAACCTTGCCTTTATAAAAAGCTCTGAGTTCACTCTTTATGTGAAGCTAAATGATAATGACATTCTTATAGTGTCGTTCTATGTTGATGATCTTTTGGTGACTAGAAATAATACAAGGCTGGTTGAGGAGTTCAAACAAGAAATCATATAGGTTTTTACAATAATAGACGTAGGTCTTTTGACCTATTTTCTTGAAATAGAAATCAAACAAAATAAAATGAAGTGTTCATCTGCTAGAAGAAGTATGTGAAGGAAATCCTGAAGAAATTTCAAATGGAGTGCAAAGCTATAAGCACGCCAATGAATCAAAAAGAGAAGCTAAATAAGGAAGATGATGCACATAAAGTTGATGAAGGATATTTTATAAGCTTGATTGGATGCCTAATGTATCTCACTGCTACAAGACCGGATATTTTATTTGCTATAAGTCTCTTATCTTATCTCATTTCATGCATTCTAATGTCAAATTTAAGAAGGATTCTTCATGATCTTCAGGGTCGATGAGTTGCCGTTTTTTTTTTTTTTTGTCAGACTAGGTGTATGTACTTCTATAGATGCAAGTTGCAAGCTTTGAGTCAAGGAACTTGGTGACTTAATTTGGCTTGGTTATAGAAAGTTGATAGTGGAATACTAGACTTCTGTCTCAAAGGAACTAGTGATAAAAAGCGAGGTCTAGAATTTCCATTTCCCAAATGTGCTGGCGCGAATTCTAGAAGTTCTCAAACATCTATGGCAGGTTCGTGTTTATTATTACTATAGGGAAGCAAATCATATAGCAGATATGTTAGCTAATTTGGTTGTGTTTAGCAATGTGGGTAGACATGTCCTTCAAGCTCCTCCTAATGAAGTTCTGAATATCTTGCCATGAGATAATGTAAGGTGTTGCTTGGACACAAGTTGTAAGGATAGTTGTTTCTTTTAGATAAATGTAATATAATTTGTTTAGAGTTATTAAATGTTGTTAATAACAATAAAGAATTACTTTAATTATATTTCTTTTATTCATAATATTTTAATTATATTATTCATACATATTTTCTTTATTATTAAGAAAAATCTAAATTTAATTTTCTAATTCTCTTCGCATTTGCACTCCGTTCGACATAAATGAACTCAAAATATAGAATTTATTTGTAAATAAATTATATTAGAATTTATTTGTGAATGAATTTCATATTTGGTATTATTAATTTAAAACATATAATTCAATTAAATTTCACGCAATCATATATATAATAAATTTATAATTAAAAATTCATTTACTTTTATTTTTAGAAATATCATTGAAATAGTAACTTCATAAAAATAAATAATAAACACCATTATATTTACATTATGCTATATATTTTTTGTTATATTTTTATTAAAATAAATACATAAAACAAAAACAATATTAATAAAAATATTATATTTAGTTTAGTGAGAAATTTATATTTAACTTGAATCTCTCTCCTCGAAAGTAAGAAAATTACTAAATATATTAAAATAAAACATAAAAATATTAAAATAAAAAACACAATAAAAATAAACTCTTTAAATGATTTTGGACAAATTTAATAAAATAAATCAGTCAAAAATTAAAAATTTGATTTTGTAGAAGAAAAATGGTGGTTTTTGTGATAAGAAGTTGAATTGCTTAATTCTATGAAATTTATTTAAAAATTTCATCTATTTTTATGGAATTTGGTATAATTATGTTCAATTTTATAAAATTGAATTCCTTCAGTTAAAATCTATGGAATTTCTAAATGAATTTTTTTTCATTTCAAACATAAAATTATGAATTTCTAAATAAAATCTATAATTTTATAGGATTCATTTGTTCCAAACAAAACATTATGATAAATCTAAAAAAAAAAATTAATAAAGATATATTCATGAATGTTAAATTGGTTGACGTGGATACAAGTCATGTTATACTAATGAATAACAAAACCTCAATTTTTTTTATTTCGATTTGTGGAGAATTCGTGTGCTTGGAAGTCCTTGATAATTAAATAAACCAAGATTAGCAAAAGAAAAAAATAATCATAATGAGTACATCTCAACAAGAAGCAATAATACACATTGATAAAAACCAACTCGCATAGTTTAAACGAAAAATATCTCTAGATATAGATATCAAAATAATATATCACCTAGTAGAATATGTTAATTCGTCTTTCTAAGGGCATTTTCGAAATGACCAAATACATTATTTAATCCCTAAAATTGTAATAAAAAATTTTTGAGCACCCTAAATTATAAAATCAATCTTGTTATGCCTAAATTTCATTTTTTTAATAATTTCACACCAAAAGACAATAAAAGTTAAGGATTTTGACTTTTATATGCAAAATATTGATTTGATGTGGTTAATATAATTTTTAGAACAATTTTATATTTTCTAATTTTTCAATAAATGTTTAATCACTCTAATTTTATAAATTGAAGTATTCAATAAATCAAATAAAATATTTAATAAATATAATTATATAAATTGAAATATTTAATGGGTCAAAACAAAAATTGAGGGTGCCCAAGATTTTATTTGTGAAAAGTATAGGGTAAATTCATATATTCAACCTTTTAGAAATATTGTAACATTTTATACAAATTATAGGAATTTATATGGCAACCAACCTTTAACATTTCATACGTATCCAAATCCTGCCCCCACCACCATCAGCATTAATTAATTTATAAAAGTCTATGCCCCTTCCCACTTTTCTAATTGGAAGGTCCTCCACCCTTAATCGAGAGGCAGCCCAAAACCCCAGAAATCAAGGGAGCTGCCACTAGTTTTAGGGTATTGTTCCAATTTAGCGATAAAAATTGGAGGGTGAAGAAACAAGTGGAGAGCCAATGCTACTAACTAAAAATTGGAACATATCAAAATGCAAAAGTCAAGGCCATTTGTACATAAGAGGAGATTATCCAACTATTTCTGCATTCCCAATGTTACCCCCGAGAAAGAATTGAACGAATAGAACCAGCAACACCACGCCGTCTTCCCTGCAATTTTAATAAGCACCATTTGGTCAAAATCAAGTTGCATTGCTCAACTTTTGCTGCTAAACCTTTGTTAAAATCAAATAAGTAGGTTAATTACCTTCTCGTTGTTAAATAAGTCCTCTGCAACAGCTTCCATTTGCTTCCGCTTCCTCTCTTCTTTCACAGAGTCGACCATCTCCTGATTCCCATAGTCAGAGTCTCTGTGAAGAAACACAGACTCATAAACATGATGTTCCAGAGATTGTAAGGCAATAATCTGTAACCAAGAATAGGGACCTCACTTGTACGGGTATTTTGAGAATAGAATCAGGCTGTTGAAGCTATTCCCCGATTGTGTATTTTTCTGTAAGAGAACAAAGCAGTATGTTACTTTGACATGATAACAAGAAAAGATGCAGTTAAGTTATAAGATTATGAACAAATATAAAGCTAATCGAGCCAAAACGATTGATTCTTTCAGATTAAGGTTAAAAAGAAATTCTATTGCCCTTGGCAAACTGGTTCAGCGACATAAATTAGAGCAAACTTCTCCAATGTAACCCAAAATGTTAAGTCCCATATTCTCGTACTAAACTGCTAACGTGGATCGCTAAATCAATCCCAAAGGCAATGTTTCAAAATCTACAAGATTTCAATCCTACAATGTTATAAATACCATTTCACAACACTCTAGGAAAGCCATTGGCCTCTCGACAAGATTACAGAGGATAATCTCATAGTCAAAAAGCTTAAACTATAGTTCTAGATTGTTCAATATTGACAGAACCCCAAGTGAGAGTTACAGATTAACCTGTTTTCTCAAGTTCGAGGCTTATTATGAAAAACTGGAATTACAAAAACTGCACAAAAAAATTACATTCAAGGATTGCATGTGTCCAGCCCTAAATCCTGAAGATAATTTGATTCTTAAAACATTGATCTCATTGGAAAGATGCCATAGAAGGTTGTATAGGCTCTTAGAAGTTCATTTCATGCCTTGCTCCTTTTTAATTCCCCTGTATTAAATATAAGGTTAAGGATGGGTTTTCTAGTCATTGTTTTGGAAGATGTCTAAAAGTAGGTACACCAGACCCTAACCTTGATCCTCTATAGCATATATCTTCTTGCACTTATTTCAGTTTTCCATACTTCTGACCTGCATTCTGTTTCCTAGAAGTTTCACTTTTTCTCAAAAACTATAATAAAGAGAGGATTTCTTCTTACAACTTTACCTCCTAGCAGAATTAGACTTCGAACATTTCCATGACATCTGGATGATCTATTTCCGCTCATCTTGATTGCATCCCCAGTCCCAAATGTCATTTTATTTTCCTCAAGCTAAGTAAATTTCCATATCTCATATCTTATAGCCATATCTCATATCTTACGAGATTAGGCGGATCGGAGAAGGCTAGATCTCCATTCAAACTAAAGGCTTTGGTTTGGGATGCAATCCTGATCAAAAGCATTAATGCTGATGAATTGTTGCTGATACAACATAGACATCTCCATCTATGTCTTATGCATTATAGAGGAGATGAAGTTCAATACTCAACATTTTCTTCATTCCACTGCTTCTTGGGATATGGGACTAAAACCTTTTAATACTTTTAAGTTCTTAGTTTTGCCTAGGAACAGTAGAGGGACTTCTGTTTCTGAGAACAACATTTAGAGCTTTTAGAAAAACAAAAGCAGCTCCAATATTCAAGGCATGAAACAAGTATTTATTGCAATCTAGACTACCAGGTTGGAGAAGCTCCTCAAGAACTATTGCTGCCTTGGTATTTCTTGTAGAGTAATAACTTTCTTAGCTTAATTATGGGCATTCACTTTGGAGGATGTAAGAGAGTTTCTTAAGCTTATATTCTCCAAGACGGAGATAATTTCATATTGTTGATATCTTCTGGTTTACACTTTTTCTGCTTTTTGTCAAGATGACATCTTATCTCCTCGAATTTGTATTTCTGATACTTGATAAAATCTTGCTATTTATAGGAAATGAGGGACTTCCAAAATCATGGTTATTTCCAGGAAAATGAGAGACTTCCATGCCATGGCATAGAAATGGATGAAAAAACACAAAAGTCATTACAAAGAAAAGATGACATAAAAAATGTCATTACCTTTCTGAAGCGCTTGAAATTTAAAACTCCATCATTTGTAGTAGACCTGATTGTAGCTGGTACATACCAATCTCTAACAATTAAATCTTGGCTGTAAATAATATCAGAATTTGTGCTTTCAGGCTCATCCACCTTCTCCCTTTTTCCCAACATCTCACCATGATTGCCCGTAGTGCTAGCAACATGGGTATCTCCCAATTTAGTAGGAGGGTGCTCAAATGTGGAGATTTCCACTTTGTTCTCACATTTAGGGGCTTCTTCTTTGCAGATATTCGCAGTGGCATGAACAGATGTTGTTTCCACTTCTTCATCAGAATCTGCTACTACTGTCTCATCCGTGGAACATGATGATGAAACAAGCACTGCAGAAGAGCATAAAATAAGCTACATTAATTTGAGATATCAAATAAATGGAAACTGACATAATAACTTTTGTAGAGAATGTATAATTTCATTTCCAAACTAACGCACAAGCTAATCCCAACATCATATTCAGCAACATTCAAGGTGTACCTTAATGCAATAATTTAAGAAATTTTGGGTATCATGAAACTTTCCTAAAGTAATAAAATGACAAAGAAAATTGGGCTATTAATATAAAAATGAACCATGATCTCTTCCCACATGAGATTTACTCAATAAATCTAAGTTAAAATTACTGGTGGCACAAGGTGCCTCCATTCTGAAGTTTTGGGTAGGGGGGGTGGTATTGACCTAGAAGTTAATAAGTCATAATATTGTTAACAGCTCTATCAATTGTTGAGAAGCAAATAATCCTCCAGAAAAAAAAAAAAGAAAAAGAGAGGGAGGGAATACTGACCAGTTGGCAATATCAACATAGAAGAATCTAAATATCCAGATACAACAGCACATAAGACATCCACTTCATTCACTCGAGACAACGAAATCAGTTTGCTGAAACGACCAAACTTGTCTGTTGATCCTTGAGGGATAACGCACACCATTCGAAGATTTTCTCCATAATCCAAGCCCTATAAGATTTTCATCAAACACAAATTAGAACATAAGTCAAACAGAATTTGGATATTCCGATGTAAGACATACAACTGCTAAATGATGAAAGGCTCATCACAGAGACCTCATTAAAAAATGTCAATGACAAAATGCACAATTCAAACTCGAACCCTTTCATAAATGAGATGTCTGACCCATTCCAAACCCTTTTAAAATTGAACTTCTACTACCCAAACTCGCCCCAAATTCAATCACAATTACCCATTTAAGTACTCATTTACACTAAAACTATCATTTTTTTTTTTTAAATAAAAAATAAGTAAAATCATAAAATTTTTTATTTTGACTTTATAAAAAAATACAATATCTATACTAAGGATAACTATAATACTAAATATAATTAGAAAAGTATGATTATAATAATATTAGACTACTAATTAAATAGGTAATGGATAGAAGGTACCAAAGCCATTGAAAGTCAAACCTAATACACATAGTAAAAATACTATCTAGAACCCACCACAAATCCATTTATCAACTACCTAAACTCTCATCCCATTAGAGTTGGGTCAAGAACCTAAATAAACCCTACACATTGCCAAAGTTGAGCTAAACCTATTGCCACTTGGACTTGGCAAAAGATAATCGCTTTATTTAGGATGAGTTTAGAGGTGCTTCTGAAAACTAAACTCATTTTTTCATTTTAGTTTTAAATTTTTTCTTAATCTTACGAAAACCATGGTTAGAGAAAAGTTAAAAAATACACTCCCTCTGTTATGGACCTTTTGCTATATTATTACAAAATTTAGATTATTAATTAACTTTCTTAATCTATGTGCCATAGCAGAAAGGAAAAATATTCAAGAACAAAGGGAGTAGCTTTTTTAAACCATAGTTTGCTAAGCCTTAAATATTGCAGACATAGTTTGCCAAATACAATTCAAAAGCAATGCCAAACAGGCAGACCAGGAAACCAGCCAAAGAAAATGACCAAAACCAACCTGGCAGTTCCTGCTTTAAAATGGGCAAGAACTGTCTGTTCACGGGCCAGATTTTAATTGCTGCCTTTCTTGATAAGGAACTAGAACCAGCTCAGAGAGAAACCAGCCGGTTCCCAAAAGAAAAAGGGGAAAAGAAGGCTGAAAAGAATAGAACAAGACAAAAACCAATGGGCCTGGAACCAACAGGACCAGTTCCAGTCCCTGTTCTGAGCCTTTGAGGCCCAAAACAGCCAGTTCAGTGAACCGGTGAGCTCTACAAACAACCACAAAACCAAGTGTGAAAACATCTGATTTTTCCAAAATCCGGAACTTAGGATATATTGACATGAATCTAACGAGTACCAAATATCAGAACCCATTGGTCCTCTAAAATAACTGACCTTTCATAGGTGCTTCAGATTTCAAGGAAAAGTGTCCAAGAACTATCTACCTGATAAGCTGTTTTCCCAAAAAAAAAAAAATTAAAGAAGTCTCATACAAATGCAAGTCTCAAGGATCAAAACTCGAAGTTTGTGTCGTTGATGCAAAAAATCTCCCTCTCTTACCACCTCTTGCTCTGCATCCTCACCCCAACAGAACAGCAAACGAACAAAAGCCACAAGAAAGCTTCATCTTCAAAAGAATCTTGCCATGTCCAAATATTTTTTAAGAAATCTAAACTAGATTTCTTCTAATTTTCCTTGGAGTGTCAACAAAGGTATTCTGATGAAAAGCAACAGTGTTCTTCATTGAACATAGATCATGACAAGCCATAGTGGGCATAATATACAAGACATTAACATAGATGCCAAATTTCTGGTTAATCGAAATATTCTGTCTATGCTGTGACAATGGTACTTTTAATTATATTAAGACAAATTAAATACAAAATCCACTTGTGTAGTTTGAATAACTACAAAAACGATCCCTAAAAATAATTTGTTCATGATGCAACTAATCATCTTGCTCAATAAAAACAAGTTCACACTACTATGGTTGTTATTAATTTACTGCAAAAATGGCATACATATAAATATCTCAACTTGTCAACAAAACTAGAATCAAATTTATAAAGAAAGAGCAAGATAAGCATACTTGGTTGCTTGAACAAAATTCTTCAATGAAAATAACTTTTGCACCGCCCAATTCCAAGAGAGACTGCAACCTATCCCCAAACTTGTACTGTAAGAGCAAAAAATTAAAATAAATAACCATCCTAGTCAAAGGAAAATTGCATAGATTCCATGTTAATCATTCTCACAAACATATAAATGACAATCAGCCTCCCTAACAGGATCAAAATAAATAATCATATGTTTACTACCAAGTGATCGGACAAAGTTTTCTGCAGTGCAAGAGCCTAGAGCTGGGATTGTCCGCATTTGCTAATGGAACACATATGATAAATAAATTCACATCCATGTATGGCACAAATCTTAATCTGTGTTAGTAGACCTTTGCAGCAGTACCAACAATTCAGTCGTGGCAAAAAGAAGGTTTAAGCATCTATCATCCAGATCAAGATGGCATTTTCTTAGTGGATGCTATAGTGCTTTAGTGGATTCCTTAGCCGTTGCCATCATGTTTAGTGAATTTCAGTTTTTATTTTTCAGTTATTTGTATTCCTTAGTTGTAGGAGGGTTGTCCTCCATGATTTCCGTATTTCCTTGTTTGTAGGAGATTGTTACTTCTCCATTTCTGTATTTAAAGGACAGCAAGTTAATAAAATGGTATCAGAAAATTCCAAAAAGTCTTTTAGTACTTCAACTCAAGAAATCCAGGTTCTCTCTAATGAATCTGATTTAATTACAATCATAGGTCGCAGAAAGAAAACCATCTCTCAACCGTCCCAACCTCTTCTCACTCACCCTGACCCTTTAACACGCAGACCCATAACTAGATCCTTATCAAGGGACCATAACACTGAGTCATACTGATTCAATCATATCCAACAGCCACGTCACCAAACTGCTCCTATCAACCCAAAAATTTTTTTTCAAGAAACAAAAGAGAGAAACACAACAGCTATCCGCTCTCCCTTCAGCCCAAACTCAACTTCATCTACATGAACACAAAGAAAGACAACTAAGCATTCAGTCCCTGCACCTTGCCCTCTAGCTCAATAAGCAGTCTCTTCAGACTTCTTAACTTCTGTTGAGAGAGAGAGAGAGAGAACCCCCTCCCCACCCCGAAACTCAGTTAAAGACATTGAAAGGAAAGGGCACTTTTTGCAATCAAGGTATGTTTGAGCTGACTATGTTTGAGACTAACGATTCAAGATCCATAGGCAATTTATCTTCAATTCTCTATTTTTATTGATTTTAATTTTCCAATAGGCCACACTCCAGGGCAGTGAGCACAGCCTTATCTCTTGCATCACAACCAATCATGGCCACTTACCATTATTTATTATCCTCTTTCTTCACATCTATCACCTCCCTCAAATCTATAGAAACCAAAAACCTTCGATTGAAGCAAACAAATTCAAAATTTTCAAAATCCTTGTGCATGTGTAGTTATTGAAGGCGCGCCTTACTTGAGGCTCAAGGACTTGCGCCTCAATAGTCCTCATGCGGGTGACTTCACTCAGGCTATCGCCTCTAGGTAGAGGTGTTCACCTTTTTTGCGCCTAAGGCACAAGAGACGTGCACCTTTACTTTTTTTTCCCCTAAAAAATTCACCTGAGATTTTTTTCTTTTTAATATGAAGTTGTCCAGCAGCATCTGCTTGCATAAACTAAATAAATAAATAAAATAAGAATGCAACATAAAAATAAATACAAGAAATAAAATGCAACACAAAAACCAGTGATGTGTTGTAATCCGGCCTCCAATCCTTCATCTAGATCTTACATGTTCTATTTTATGATTAGGAATTTTTTTCAATATTTTTCTTTTTTCGTGCGCCTCGTGCACAACTCTTTGCCTTGCGCCTTTCGCCTAGGCTCCAAGAGCCCTTTATGCCTTAGTGAGCCTAGCGCCTTTAATTACTATGATATATATACATACTACTACATAGACAAGGATCCAACTTCTCTTTTCAATATTTTTTGCAAATATCCAAAAGCAACCAACTTAGTAAATGTCTCTACATAGAATCAACAATTTCTCCATCTCTAAAATTATAGCCAAACAATGAACCATTTTTCCCATTATATTCACGCAAAAGCAATGAGGTGATACTTGCTCCAATTACAACTCAAACTAGAACCATGAACCTCATTGCATTTTATTTGCTTTCAATTATTGAGAAAGAAAACAAACACTATCTAGGCATGAGTGGGCCTAGCTTGCTGCATACTGGGATAAAGGAGGAGGGATACAATAGATGAGAACCGACATAAATTTTTTCACATCTCTCTATGGATCCAAACTTAAAATATGCAAAATTGTGTGGAATGGTAAAACAAGATGCATATAGCTGACCCCAACTAGTTGAGATTAAAGCTTAGTAGTTTCTGTTGAATTAAGAAAGAAAACACAGTCAAATTGACCACTTTTAGAATTCAAAGATGACTCTCCTCTGTGAATGAAGATGATTAATAAAGATATGATGAAGGCTCTATGCACAAACTGAAGATAGAAGATGTAAAGAAGGTATAATAGATCTTGGAATCAAAGAACACCACTCATGATAGTCCATAATTGTGATTAGGTCATTGAGTATTTGAGTAACACTACAGGAAAGAAGCTAAAGCTAATAACACTATGAAATTAGTATCAACATGCTATAAGCATTATGATAAAGTGATATTTTCTTGAAGGGAAGAGTTGTATGATTATATGGGGACTCTAAAAAGCATCTTGGAATCAAAGAAGACCACTCATGATAGTCCATAATTGTGATTAGGTCATTGAGTATTTGAGTAACACTATAGGAAAGAAGCTAAAGCTAATAACACTATGAAATTAGTATCAACATGCTATAAGCATTGTGATGAAGTGATGTTTTCTTGAAGGGGAAAGTTGTATGATGATATGGGGACTCTAGAAAGCGAATTGATGTTTTCTTTGATGTCATATGAATGATGATGAAGCATCTATTAGAGATAGATAGCTAATATTTTTCTAGCAATAGAGGGGAGAACTAATAATGATATAGATGGCCATTGGAATGATGGTAAAGCCATGAGTCAGGATATGCAAAAGCAACAGGAATAGTCATCCAAAAGTCATCTTCCCAATTTGAGTACTCCCTTAGCAATTCAAATATAGAGCCATCCAAGGACATTATGGTTCCATCAACAAAAATTAATAGAAGGCCCACAGAGAGTGCCTAAGTATATAATATAGCAACTTCTCAAGTTGGAGGTACCAACTGAAATTGAAGAAAAAATATATGGGCTCAAATGAACTTATGACTTGTGTTTTTGTATGTGTGGCTGTTTTTGGATGTCTTCATGCAACTTCTAACAGATCCCCTTTAGAGTCACCAGCAATAGCAAAAGTTATTCAATTACTAACATAAAAATGATTTTATAAATTATTTTGGAACCAATGCATCACCATATTTACTGATTCCAGTAGGAAAGTGTATCCTTTTAAACAGTCCGCACGAGTTATTGAGTCTGCAACTTTAACAGGTGCTCCTTCCACTGTTAATGTTGGAACATGGCTGAGGAAAATATAGAAATAAGGCATTTTTAATCAGCTGCATCAAACTCATAAAAGAAACAGCACAGAGGAATTAACCAAACACCGTAACCAAGACCAAACAATACTTACGAACTCCAGCTTGGAATCTCTGACCGAATGCCTTGTTCTGCAACCAACTAAAAATAATGCAGTAATTGATAATGGTACTGGGAATAGATAGTGCAATTTTCAGGGTCTACTTTTAAGATAAATGCACCCAGTGCTAAGTCATTTATGTATGTAAGAGAAATATTAAAATATCATAAAAGGAGTAAAAACTATATATAGTAATGTATTTCGAACTCAAAATGAAAACTACAATTTCATCTTAATGTACCATAATTTTGCAATTGATTTTACTCTATGCAAATTTGGCATATAAACCATCCTAATTTAAAACAAAACAAGAACCTATCAATAATTTCACATTTACAAGTTTAATCAAGGGGAATGTCAAGATGACTTATGAAAATATTTAATAATTGCCTTCCAAACCTCAATGTAAAGCAATAAATTCTTAGCTTCCAGATAGTGCCTGACAAGTTTGAACTTCAATATAGCAACTTAGCAGAAGATTTCACCCAGAAACATGGAACATAGACCACATACCTCAGCCCAACTCCAGAGAATAACAGGTTTCTTAGCCACAATAGCATTAATAACATCCTTATTCACTTGCATTTGGTGATCAACAAGTACATGCGTGCACTCTTCACTTAATTGGTAAGTAATACGAGCACCTAGGATACAAATGAAAGTAAAAAAAAAAAAAAAAACAATATAGTAACTGCACTAAAACCTTCACATGAATACATGACACCCTGAAGACTACATGAGATAGCATTAAGTTCATTCCAGCTGCCTTACGTTTTTTACTGGTCATTAGATGTACTCGGTTTTGGTTAAGAAATTTTGCCTCGCATTCACAAATGCTATAGACAAGAAATCTATGGTCATAACCTGGAAGACTAAACCAGAAATCTGTGGTCATAACCTGGAAGACTAATTGTGCATCAAACTCTAAGACAAGTAACAAGCACATTCCAGTTACCAGCAGCAGCCCCTTACTATTATCTTAGGTAAGCACCTTTCATGTTAGAACAGTAAAGCAGTCCTGTCAAATCTACTTAAATACTGATCACATTTCACATTTCTCAACCACCCATCTCATTTATTCTTTTATTTTTCAGTCATAATAAATTCCCAAAAATATTTAATCCTGAAGACAACATAGAAAACTATGCATGGAATATTTAATAAAAAAAATAAGGGTTGAAAAAAAAGATAGCAAAATCAAAATGAAATTCCAAATATGTCAATAAATAGCATTGGAAATATTTTAGCACACATATGCAAGGAGGTGTCTGCTAAACAAAGTCTTTCTTACTTACCAATTGATGAAACTTTGTCTTGAAGAACTTGCAAGGACTCAGAACAAGAGACAAAAAAAATGAGGGGGACGAAAGCGAACCTGCATATTTTAGTTCCAAAAGAAAAGCAACAATCATACTGGAGTGAAACATAGAAGTAGATTCCTCTATGACCATAGCCAACATTTGAGATTGTCCAATACCATCTGACTAGAATGCCTCCAGAGCATAAATTTGTTAAGAAATAATGTTACAGGAAAACTTCATCCGCTAAGAAACCAAATTGAAAGAAACATGCAAAAATCAAAATGCTAAACTGTGAAAAATATTTAGCTTACGCTCACCTGTAAGTTGCATTGCCAGTCCCAAAAGATATCAAGTCCCCATCTTTTAACATTGTTTCTTTATTTGGGAACTCATGGACCTTTTCCTTTGATCCAGGATTCTTGTGAATAAACGTCCCATACTTCGAACAATCTCTAATTTGTACTGTGGAGGATCGTTCATGCTTACTCTGCATGGGGTTCAGTGAAATCATTTGATCAACAACTATCTCTGCATGGATTCGAGAAACTCCTTTGTCTTTGGTAATACTCACATCACAACCTACAGAAATGAAATCATCATATCAATCCAATAAGAAATAATGAAACAGAATGTGAAGCCTTCAAAAGATATCTTCCCCAGAATCCCCAGTTGGAACAGATAACACAAAACAAGTACTTTCTATATTAGCTTTAAATAATTCAAAATTAACTATGAGGTATTCATTTGCATGTAGATTAAAGACAGGATCATATTTTGAAAAAAAAAAGTATAAAATAATAACTAATCCAAGATTATATATTATATATGTGTCTGTGTGTGGGTGTGGGTGTGGGTGTGGGTGTGGGTGTGTGACCTTTATATTTTACAAGTTATTGACGACATGAACTCTTGCATTTTATTCATTAAGTCTCCAATAGTCCAACAGATAAGCAGTCAAGCATCATATCCTTGACGATCCAACATCTGAATATTTCAGTCACTAAATAAATACAATTCAGAAACAAAGTACATAAAACGGTCAGTATTAAATCTCCGCATATTATCAATGGAAAACAAAATGCCACCAACAACTAAAAGCAAGAAAGATTACACATCCAAACTCTTAGGAGTACCTTTTCGACCGACTTTGTATGTTCCCTTAGTAAAGATATAGTATTTATCTTCACCTGTGACAACAATCATAACATAAAAACCAACAAACTCCTTACTAGAAGAAGAAGAAGAACACACACACACTGTGTATTTACTACTACTGATGATCTTGTAGGGTTGACAAAATTATTATCATAAAGAGTAAAAAGAAACAGGAAAAAGCTTCATCGAAGTCTAAAAATGGAAGTTAATCAAATTCCCTTCCTAAATTAAAAGTCTATAAATTCACAGGAAATTAGGTATTTACAACAGGAACCGGGAACTGAAGACGCAGAGAGGAGGAGGAGGAGGAGATAAGTTACCTGAGAGAGGATCGGCGGGAAACAGACCCCAAACCATTGTCTAAACTAGCTGAAGATAAATAATATAGAGCTGTTTTTAGGATTCAATTCAATACAAAATATACATGACGATTGTTCTTCGTACCACGTGTGGGTTTAAGAAATTTTTGTTGGGGTTTTATTATTATAACAATAAAATAATATAATAATGCCGCTCTCCTTTGGGAACATTTGCTTTGCCAAAACATTTGCGTTGGAACTCAATTACGATTTGTAAGCACTAGGGGTTGTACCTATCGCCGTTCCGTACCGGGACCGATGGTTCGGGATTTTTAAAATGTTCAATTTGGATCGACCGGCTTAAATCATATTTTCTGATAATATATATATTATTTTTTAAAAAAATAATATTCGGTTTGAACTCGTGTTTCTTTCAGAAAAATTAATGTTAATTTTAAAAAATATTGATAAATTTTATTTAACTATGTCACGACCCAAAACCGTGGGCCGGACCGGCACTAGGACCTGGGTAAGCTTAAGGCCCCCGAGACCCGTAGTAAGCCTAATCTCTGATTTCAACACCATAATTACATGAAAATATTCTACAAGTTGACCCATTATATTTTTAATGACTCAAACTATCACAGGGCCTTATTTTATTCAACTCAATCATTCCCATAAAGTCTTACATACA